>JAPMOB010206257.1:0-49809 GCA_029875015.1 Lepomis gibbosus | reverse complement strand
GTACTAGGAGTGTTTTTAGGTTTTAGCTGGGTAGATGGCGGTCCAGTCTAGTGTCTGACACGCTGTCAGATCTTCTGTTGGTTGTGCTGTCCCAGAGATAAAAGAGAATGATCCATAGACTATAAAAAAATATTGATCCCACAAAAGCTGTGATGCTGTGGCACCAGGACTCTGTCAGAACCAGGAAGCCAGAAGAGGGGGATTGTAGAGAGTGAGCAGTCTGATGAGGAGGTTTAAATTAAATAATTAACCATGATAAAAGTGAACAGTGATGACATGTAAGTTGAATGATTAATAAGCATCTTGTAAGTTTATAAAACAATTAGTTAGGTTTTAAGTACATTTACTGTAATAGCAATAATATAATTTAGCTTCAAATCTCAATCTGTCAATCGTCTTCTTTAAGTTTGTATTTGACATAATACCTTATTATCTCAATTAAAAGAACGGAAATAAGGTATATGTGACACAGAAGGCAATTTAATATTTTGGCCAGTAAAACATATTTTTGGCCGGTGTTTTTTTTCATCTAACAGCCACCTTGGCACCTGAGAAAAACAGTTCATTTCCACCCCTGAGAACTTGCCTCTTCCTCATTTCCACATTTGCCCTTAACAAAGCCCATGACCCCCAACAAATAAGGCTATGGCTGTACTGGGAAACCTCCAGGTGTGAATGTGTGTAACTGTGTGAGTGTGAACAGGATGTTTGTGAAAAAAAGCTTTGAAACTTCACCAGATAAATAAAAGATTTAACCTGCAATAACAGATTTGTTTCTGGCCACTTGGGGGGGGGGGGCAGAAAACAACTAGTGGGCACATTTGACTACATTTCACCACCTTTTAAGTTTATATGGTGAAACTTGATACCACACACACTGCAGTTACAGAGCAACATTATCATTCAACTGAAGTCGTGTACGCATCACTCTGCTTTTAGCTCTGTTTAATTATATTGTCTAATTATAAAACAATAATAGGGGAAACACTGCCCTAATGATTAATTGTTTAAAGTAAGCGCAGCATCAAACGGCAGGTTGGAATAACTCCTAATGAATGCAAATGCTGCTCTGTGTCTGCTTAATGTGTAAATAAGCAACTGTTTGCTGACACATTAACTTTATAAAAAGGTGAGATAATATGTCAGTGTTGGGTTTACAGATTTTGGCACGCCCCTAAAGTGGCTAAACAATTCACTTATTGCAGCTTTAAAGTGATAGCCTAGTGTTAAGGTTGTTTGTCTTGTTTACGCTCACAAGGCGCTTGTGGTTGACTCAATACACATTCCGGGGCCGCTGTGGCTCAGGAGATAGAGCGGGTTGGCCGTTAATCGGGAGTCCGAATTGCCCCTGGCGGCTGTTCCGCCAGTGTATGAATGTGTGTGAATGTTAGTTTCTGTTTGAGCACTTAGGCTCAGTGAGTGAATGTGTGTGTGAATGGTGAATGCAGAAGTAGTGTAAAAGCGCTTTGAGTGGTCGAAAAGACTAGAAAGGCGCTATACAAGTACGGAGCATTTACATTCCTGCCAATGGTTTCACACTATTCCACTGCCCTAAAGGTGGCACTAACATGCCAAGATGTGCTGCAATGCACCAACAAAGGCAGTGAAGAAGAAGACTGCTTGCGAGTAAACATGGATGAAAATGCAGGATTAAAATTACTTATTTATGATTAAAAATCAGATTTGGAAATGAGGACAGAAAGGCATTCAGCACTTTTTTCAGGGAGCGACGCCACTGGATGCAAAAAGAAAACCTGCTTTGTAGACAATGACAAAATGAGCCTATTTCTCATTTGATTTATTAACTCAGTGAAAACTTCCATAATGAGTTTATGGTATCAATTGCTAGTTTTAAGGCTGCTGCAATTCAGCATGATGTTCATTTTGTAAAGTACAGTCCCATTATGAGTAAAATAAACAAAACAGCAGAGTATGCGTATCGTGGCTACCCTGTGAAAGACACCACAGCGACCTGTCAATCAGGATAGTGGAGAAAAGTATCCTCTGCACCTGTGTACATTTCACTAGCCATGAATTTGTTTTTAGGTGTGGTCAGTGTTTTCGTCCAAGACTGCTGACACTTTCATAGTGTGTTTTCAGTTCATGAACATTAATTGTAACATTTCGGGTGCCTAATGTGTCTTGTTTAGCGTTTGGATGTACTAAAATACACTAAGGAATTGGTTATTATTTTTTTCGCGCAAGTACTGTTTGTTCTAAGCCTGTTTTTTGCAAGCCAAAATTAGCATCGCAATTAATATCACGGTTAACGCGAATTACAAAGACACCATCAAGACACAACCAAGCTAGCTGCACACTCTCACCTGAATCACTGAGTCACTTCAGTTTTGAAAAGGATTCATGTGAAAATGTTATTAAGAAAAGAAGCTGTCATTATTTTGTTACAGAACAAACTCAGCAGACATAGCCTAGATACTTATCCCACTGACAAAACAACAAAGTCCCATAACAAAGTGCATATCAAGCTATGATGTTCTACATCGCCACACTGAGAATATTAAAACAGAACCATACACAGCCTCTCAAACAAAAATAAAACCAAACTACTACCAAACACTTACACAATGTAGCACAAATGAAGGAAAAAATCTGAGAACAGATTAAGCATACAAATAAGGCGAAAACTTCCAAGACCCTCAACTTTAAGACCAACATTTCAGCGTATTAGTCTATTTATGTTTTCTATCATACATTTAGCCTAGACGCTGAGTCAGTCATGTAAAGGAGGCCAGGGGAGCCTTGCAAATCTCCATCTGAAAAACAGGCATAAATAATCCTGATGGGCAGGTCATTATCGTCGTGTCTGCACCCAGCAGCTTATTTTCAGGAGTAATGAATCAGCAGCAGAGATCTCATCAGCTCTCAAGATCCCCTTTCAACACTTAGGCTCCAACAGAAGATGCTAGAAGATGATTAGAATCCTAATATGGCTGAAATGGGTTTACAGCAACAAACTATTCCATTGGTGCAAAATACTGAATTTTTCAACAGGGTCACATGCGACGAAAACCAAAGATAACAGCAGCTAATCTGCAGAGGGAGACGTGAAGAAATGACCCAATAACCAGCGTATTTTATCTTATTTCCACTAAAGTCATATGTCAGATAAAAAAATAAGAACACTGCCTTCGGGGAAGGAAACATGACACATTTATCTCCTGGAGCCTCTCAACAAATCAAAACAAGATGATAAATGCTCAATGTGTTCCTGTGTGTTAATTCACAGAAGACGTCACAGCGCAATTGTCTCCCTGTTATCAATTAACTGCTCAGTCATGGGGTTGGAAGTCAGGGTGTGGAAAGTGGATTCAAAACGTGGCTGTTTTTCACCCCTCAAGCAAGCGTCTTGCAGGGACAGGTCAGTGGCAACAACACGAACCATGCTCAGTGTGATCTCAGGCAGCTTGGGAACGCTCAGGAGGACACAAAGAACCTTTATGCAGCGAGAGCGCTTCCATGTACACACTGGAAATTACATTTGGCTGTGTACAAGCTGTTACCAACAGTCTCCTTTTCTCCTGTTTGAATATTTAAAAACAGTTTCATAAAAGAGACAAACAGCACTTTGAACAGATTTTCATCAACCCAACTGCCCTGTTCAGTTAGTAGATGGGGGCTTGGTGCGGGAGATAAAAGGAAACAGGAATTTTGAGGCTGTTTACTGGACTGAACACTGTTTTAATGTTAATTGTAGCCCATAAAATGTCAAAAATACAGAAAAAAAAACATTACTTTTCTGTCGCTCAACTAATGACTAATCATTCAAGCAAAAACAGGCCTACGAGTCTAGCACATGTACTTAGGCTTTAAAATAACTTAAGGATACAGACAAAAGACCTAATTCAGTGATAGCAATGGCCACACTAGCTTGCTTTACATAGATTATTTAAATTGTTATATACATTTAATATGCACAACAACTCAAATATGATTGTGCTAAATATGAATAATTATCCTATTCTACTTATCCTTTTAAACATAGACTCAGTAATGCAGTCTAATACAACAGTGCTGCAATAAGTTCTCCCTTAATGAAGGTTAGAGGCATGATTCAACTGCATAATCATTTTGGAGGCAACTGAAGGCTGTTAAATTGTATTGCGTTCTAATAACAAGAGGTGTTTCTAATATTTAGTGCGCCCTCAGTGAATAATGCAACACAACTCCACAGTACCCAGAACTGCAGCCTTCAAAATGACAACACAGATGAATCACCACGATGTAAAGTTAAAATAAAATCCACAGCTTTATAATAATTATAGACTATTTATGAAATCAAATTAATTAAAAGTACATTTTGGGTTTGGATTATGTTTGATGCTTACATTTATACTTGTGAGGCTGTGTGTATATATTTATTTGATTTCATCTTGTGGGACATTATATGTAGGATATTATTATTTGTATGGAGTCAATATAATGTGCTGCTTGTTTCTGCTGCATTATTATTACCAAAAAAACCTGGTTAGTTGTTGATTATCGTGTCCATGAGGGTTTGAATGGCCTGATATGAAAACTAGTTATTTATTCATATAGTAGTGCAACTGATGAAAACAGCAGAATAGGGATGGTCAGTATGCAAAACAATTCAGTACTTTTATACTCAGTATAGTTAAATTTGACTAC
This sequence comes from Lepomis gibbosus, assembly GCA_029875015.1. Classification (NCBI taxonomy): domain Eukaryota; kingdom Metazoa; phylum Chordata; class Actinopteri; order Centrarchiformes; family Centrarchidae; genus Lepomis; species Lepomis gibbosus. Next base: position 45,162 of record JAPMOB010206257.1, on the reverse strand, counting down.
TTCCAGGCCAAAAAGAACATAAAGGTTTTAGCATTTCTTCAGTGTTAATCATACCAGTGAGAAGAATGCTTTGAAACTAGCTTTAGAAAATGAAATAGGCAATAATGCCAAATAAATGAACAAATCAAATATGGCCATTCCAAAATAATAAGAACATTAAGATACTCTATTGTTTGGTTTCTGGTCAGATAAGTCTATCCTGGGGAAGTGAAGTCATTCCCTCTGTGTTTCTAAAACCCTGGCTACAGCCATGCTACTAGAATATTAGCTTAGTTTTTTTCATAGATTAGGCAAAGTTGTGAGAAAACAGACATGGTGACAGAGAGAGCAGTGAGGCCAGTGTGACAGAGGGGTCGAGGAGGTCAAGCTGTGAAACCAGTGATCCATTTTGTCTCCCTGGTGGCAGGACAGCCTTTGTGGTGACAAGCGAATAAACACATGCTAACAAGCGGATATTAATGATTGCTATGACTGTAGGGGGCAAAACAGCTGAATTAAAGTTTGATTGCAACTGAAACATAAAAGCAAGGAAGAATGATGCAGTAAGCTGCAAGATTTTTTTTTTTGCTGAGATGCATGATGAGGCACCAAATAAGCTAATAAAACCACACAGGCCCTGGTGATAATCTGTTGACATGCACAGTGAGAGCAGCAGAGAGCCCGGACAGGCTGAGTCCTTAGACTGAAAAGCAGCAGCGCTGCTGCTGCTGCTGTATGTGGACTGACCACTGGCTGCTGCTTGTCGTAAACAACTTGCAGAGAACAATGGGCAGGGTTGGGTTTACTTTATCCGATTAAAAAAATATGCAGGCATCTTTTCGCAAACCGAGAACCTCTTCAGACCACACAGGAAACTCACATAAAATCACAATGACATGTTTAAAGCATCAACGTCTACTAAATCCATCACCGGGTCTTTCCAAAAACAAGTCAGTCCCACCGCCGAGAGCTAACGTTAGCAGGGAGCAGCGACCCACACTCGGTCGGGGATTCATCTTGCCTGTCAGTCGCGTTCAATCGGCGGAGAAGAAGGCGGAACAGCTACAGTTTGGTAAAATAAGTCGTATGCGTTGAGATTCGCTGTAAGAAAAAGACACAGGATATAAATAATCGGAGCTGTTTACCTGTTAGAGTAGCTGCACTCCACAGGGCGCCGCCATCTTGAACACCTCACAGCCCATCCCACCGCAGTCAGCCTCCGCTGTCGGGTTGCATGCAAACTAATCCCACAAGTTAGCGCCCCGCAAGTCGCAACCGCAACTTTCCCAAACCATTCACCAAAACAACATTTAAAATACTTTCACGTAATTACATCGAATAAATCCAACGTAGTATCTTCATCTGTACCCCGACAAATTATTCGCTCTATTGCAAAGCTATGATTGTTTATCCCATCTCCCCATTGGTGGAAGGACGAAGTGTGTGTAATGCGGTTTCGCGTGACCCACATGTGAAGAGCGCACGCGCAAATTAGATTTTGGAAATGGGGGTGTCTATATGGAGGCCAATTTCCGCCAGAAAAAAAGTAATCCGTTGAAAAGTTAGGAATTATATTATGAGTTAGGAAAAGGAAAATGAATGGTAGGGTAAAACAATCAGATATTAAAGAAACAGATATTTAGTCAAAATGTTCACTTTTAAAGTCAAATGATTTGAAACTAATTGTACTACTTTTAATTTTCATTTTAGTTGTTAATATGAGGTAATAAATCCATTTTAACTAGCATACTCTCATAATTTTAAATGAACAAATTTCCCAATTTTTATGCAAAAAGTAAAAATTTGGACGTAAATAATATCATAATGTTAACCTACAAAGTAGTAGCGTAATTATGACTCAGTTTAAATTCACATGAAAAGTAAAATTGCAACTGTCTCAGAATCATGACGTAGCCTATAGTGAATAGTTTTATTTATTTTTGCCATTCCAAACATGGCATCCATTTAATTTTTTTTTCCTACCCGAAAAGCACTTCCATACACCTACTAGTGTTCAATCAATCAATCAATGACAATATGTAGCATGGATAATTTGTTTTGGCTTGCAGTCACTTTTTTTTTGATCTGCTAATGGATGAAAATTCAGCAGAAACCTGAAGCTCTTTACATAACAGCTAGGTAATAACATGGTAATAGTGGAGTAATAGTTTGATAATAAAGAGGTAATTAGGTAATACCAAGTAATCACCAAATTATTAACCAGGTAATAGCTTTGCATTAACAATGGGAATGTCTGGGTAATATTAGACAAAAAAATCATGTGATGGTGATAAGGGGGCCAAAGCAAGGATAAAACGAGGCAAAACTATTTAGTAATATTTTGGAAACAATATGGTAACCTAACAATCAAATGGTTATATAGGTTGAGGTTTTTACTTTATTATAGGCTATCAGCATAAAACCATATTGTATATCCGTTTCACAAAATGCACGTCTGTTTACTTCCTGTCAACTCTACAGTAACGTTCACAACCAAATTCAAACCATTTTTGAAAACAAGCTATTATCTGATTATTACTTTGGTAAATACATTGTATGACTTAATTATGACCTCTATAATATCAAGCTATTACCCCACTCTTACAGTGTTATTCTGAAGCTGTAATGTAAGGTTCTACCCAGAAAAGTTTACTTATAGTTAACATCATGTGATCGAAAAGGAAAATTAGAGTTCCAAAAGTAGTGAACTGAGGTCACTTGGGTGCTGTCAAGCCCATTCTCTAACCTGTGGCGTCAGTGAGTTCTTGTAAATATTCTTGTAGACTCAATCTCCAAGAGAACACTGATGTCTAAGCGTTGTGCCTTCGTAAAGTTTAAAATAAACCCACCTAGGTCTATAGATGTTTAATGGAACAAAATTATAAACGCAACACTTTTGTTTTGGCGCCCATTCATCCTGAGCTGGACTCAAAGATCTAAGGCGTTTTGTGTACATAGGAGAAGTGCTCACAGAAATATTTCTCTCAAATATTGTTCACAAATCTGTCAAAATTAGTGAGCACTTCTCCTTTCCCAAGATAATCCATCCACCTCACAGGTGGCATGTCAAGACGCTGATCAGACAGCATGGGTATTGCACAGGTGTGCCTTAGGCTGGTCACAATATTCATTGGTTCATAATAACATATAATATCATAAGCTAAAAATCAATGTATGATGCATGCAGTGAGCAATGACAGTCAAATAAAATTCAGATTAGGGCATTTCTTAAACAGTTTGAAGTGAGAATTGGACTATTGCCTAAATTAAAAAAGATAGTCACTGAAACTTTTATTGATCCCAAACTATTAGAACTCTTGAATGGACTTAACACTACTGTCTAATGAGGTTCGGTTTTTGTTTTAGGCCTTGTCTGCACAGTCATTGATGTTTATTTCTCCATGCAGAAATAACAGAGAGAGAGAGAGAGAGAGAGAGAGAGAGAGAGAGAGAGAGAGAGAGAGAGAGACCTATTTTGGCCGATGGGTAGGGGCTATACGACTTTTTTATCCACGTCCTAGAAAATTTCCTCAAGTGTAGGTTAAATATTTAGCAAACTCTGTCCACATGATGTCGCACTTTCACTTCTTCTCTTGTAGAAATCTCCTTCTCCTCAAACAGCTGCCGTACTCTAGAACAGCGACATCAATTTCTCAAATCTATTTCCCCAAAATGTAGGCTATTTAACTGAGCAATTTTGTTATTTCGCTGGCCTATCTTGTGATTCTGCCTATGTAGGCTACGTGTGACACTAAAGCATCCTGTGAAGAAATCTGTCGTCCTGCCTGAAAACCGATAGCCTATGCTTTAATAAATACAGATAAAGTCAACAGTGTTTATCTCTCAGACTGGTTTGGTGTGTGTTTTGGTGTGTGATGTGGAGGTGCTAGCCTACAGTCTCATATGATCTTTTAGCCAGTTAAATCTTGCACACAACACACTCATACACAGCATTACTTCGTTAAATCCTGTAGGCCTAAATCAAACATTGTGAGATAGAAATATATAGAAATAGGCCAAATGCTCAGTTTTTGAAATAAAAACTAATGCTTTTGTGATTTTTAATTTTGATTTTATTTATGTGCTTATTTTTAATTTAGATGTCTTTCTAAGATCAGCGCAAATTTGCGTTTGAATTAAAAGGAATTCGATTCAGGCACTGAAATACCCCGCTTGAAAAGTAGCCTATAGGGCTACTTCTAAACTAAAATGTTAGTCTTCAAGCCTAACTTTTTTTTTTTCTTCTCTCGAAGCACTGGGAGTTTTCGAGCCTGAAACTGTTCCAGGAACAGCAAAGGCCCTGTGTTTTTCTACGCAAATTTCTACCTGCAGGTTGGCCTTTTCATTGGTTGAAACCACAGTCAGATTCTGCTGCGGAATTATCTGATTGAAAATCAGGGAGGGGAGAAAAAGAAAGAGCAACAAGTGTGATGGTTTTACACTGCTTTGCTTTTCTGACTTTTAGGAAAGGATTTTGCACGCATTTTCCTCAGCTGAGCCGCTTCACGTCAAAAGAACAAGAAAATTAGTTTTATTCCGACGGGAACCTGTTCAGCTAACGGTGAGTGGGCCTCCCCTGCTGACTGCACAGAGAGGGGGAAACTTTTACCGGCTTTTATGGCTTTCCTCCACAAATAATAGAATAATATAAACTGTGAAAATATCTAGCCTAAAATGTGCTAAGCAAACTGTAGCCTATATCTGTAGGCCTGTTTGACCAAGTAGGCTACAATGAAAAGTTAATATGTAGGCTATTCAATTTTTTACTTTTTAAACAAGTTAAATATAACAGAGTAACCCCACTACAATTAAAGACGGAAAGGATCCTGGTTAAATTAAATAGCCTATAAAAGTTGCTGAAAGACAGACTTAAACGCTTGTGGTGACACTGTTTTTTTCTTTTTTTTCCTTTTTTTTACGACTTCATCGGTATATTATTCACAACCATATTCCAAAATATGTTTAAAGCGTTTATTTTGTCTCTAACAAAATTTTGTTTGGTGCAGGATCAACATGCCCCGGTCATTTCTGGTGAAAAAGAAAAGGTTCACGTCCAGTAATGTTCACCGATTATATGAGGACGAGCCGAAGGCTCCCATATGCACAGGTAAGACTCTGAAACCACTTACATTATCTCAATATCTGACTGGAGCAACGGTTAGGACAATACAATTCCTGTCTACTTTTACTATGTCGTTGTTATAAAGCTACTACTGTTTTTTTAAACATTTGCATGACTTTCTATATTTTGGGCAGCTTTTAAAAAGGATATGCATTATCTGCCTCCAGCATTTCAAGTAGCGTGCTGAATAATAAATCCTATTTAGACAACATGTCCTCCAAGAGGAACTGCAGGGTTTTGTCATTATAGCTAGCTATATTTACCTTCTGTCTAATCACACAGAGCAATTAATCTTGCTCATGTGAATCACACTTTTATTTGTTGTGGATTTGTAGAAGTCCCACCAGAGTTTCAGAGCACAGACTCTTCAGACAGGTCTCAGTCGGAGGGACAATCTACCCCCCCGGACCACCGCTTGTTGAAAAATGAAGAAGTAGAGCTTGAATGTCCCTTACCTGTACACCCAGAGCCAACCAGACCCCCTGTGGCTCCCACACAGCCATACTACCTAAATGGTGAGCTGCCAGTGCATTTATCTCCATCTTTTTCTGCTACATCTTCAGTTTAACATTTGAGAGGTAAAACATGATTTATTTTGTGTGTGTGTGTGTGTGTGTGTGTGTGTGTGTGTGTGTGTGTGTATACACCCTCAGAGCCTCACATGGCAGAATATCCTCCTTACTACAAGCCGACGTACGCCTGGGAGCCGGTGCCTTCTTCCTACGAGCTCCGTCCAATGAGTTTCAGCCCCACAGTGCTGCAGCACGCCAACAATCTGTATGGCACCCACATCAGCCGCAGTCCACAGCCTCAGCAGCCTCTGGACTGCAGCACGCACTACTCCCCCACCTCCAGCACCTACCATTGTATCACCTGTGACAAGGTTAGACTCACAACACATAGCCTACAATCATAAAGGTTAAAGCAACTTTGCGGGATTTTTAAATTCAAAGCTTCTCATCAAGCCCCCCATCAGGGCAAACTGAAAATGTAAACGTGTATTTCAGAGTTGTTTTACTGTATCTGTTATTAGCTATAAATCCAGTTCTATTTGTCAGCCTATTTGTCTCAGTTAATGGACAAACTCTGGTTTAGGTGTTCTCAACGCCCCATGGACTGGAGGTTCACGTCAGGAGGTCGCACAGTGGAACAAGACCGTTTGGCTGCAACATCTGCAGAAAAACCTTCGGCCACGCTGTCAGTCTGGAGCAGCACATGAACGTTCACTCTCAGGTATTTCAGTGACTCCAAACGCCCTAAAACATAACATTATAAGCTACTCTAGCGATTTGATTTTGCTTTCATCAAGTTTAGGGACTTAAGAGCGATAGACACAAAAAAAAGGTAAAAAGCAGCAGAGGCAGAGATGTTCAGACTTTTAGTCTCTAGTCTAGGTCAAGTTCTCTCACATTCATGAAGCTTTTTTTTGTTAGGCTCCATACCTGGTAAATGACTTTCAATCTTTCAATCGTGACACCTCCAGTTTGTACCATGTTTAACACTATGTTAAACACTATGTTAAACAGACTTCTCAAAGCTGATATTGACCCAGGTGACCTCACTATGACATTATCTGTGTTATTTTCTGTCTATAGAGATCATTATACCATATTATGCTTCTGTTTTCACAGTCTGAGCAGTACTCCTCACAATGAGTAAACCGATCTTGATGTGTAAAATTGATGAATTGCCTCTTTAAAAAAAAAACAGTTTCCCCACTGCCTTAAAATTGGCAACGAGACCTAGTTCTGAGTTAAGTTCAAAGTTTGTCCATTCTGTCAGTCGTTTCCTCATTTAACCGTATCTAACCCCTAACCCATGGGACAATACATTTGATAGGGCTCGGACATTAAGTTCTATCAACAATAATTTAGTCATGTGAAAAAAATGCTTTTGGATTATTAAGTTATATCAAGTTAATTAAAAGATCAGGCGATTTCACAAAATCCTAGAATTAGGTTTTCTAGTACATAACTGAATGAAAACAAATTAATCTCACCATGAGGTGCATTTAGTAAAGCTTTTGATCGGAATTGTAGGTGTAGAACTTTCGACTTCCCGTTCACATTGGCCAAAAAGCCGAGCTTCAAACTCTCTTACAAAAATAAAAATGAAAATTCATCTGCTGATGAAGATCATATGATCAAAAGCACCAGAACAGCTACTAAATGGATCGTGCGATGAGATTATTTTGTCAACTTGTCTGACAACCTGCTTTTGTTGACGATTGCGTAACACTGTTTGTACTTCTGTCTCGGATTAGGAAAAAAGCTTTGAGTGCAAGATGTGTGGCAAATCATTCAAGCGCTCCTCCACTCTCTCCACGCACCTGCTCATCCACTCGGACACGAGGCCTTACCCCTGCCAGTACTGCGGCAAGAGGTTCCACCAGAAGTCTGATATGAAGAAACACACGTACATTCACACCGGTAAGTCACAGTATGCAGATTTTGAGCTTATTTTGTTTTACAGCTAGTCATATTTTTTATTGTACTAAATAAAATAAAAATGTAACTGTCCATAGCTCCTCTTGTTGTAATCATTTGCTTTCCAGGTGCAGCAGACAGGAATTGTTTCTAGGAGTAATATAACTACTGATAAATCAGAAAAAGAAACTTAAACAAATGTCCTGTGGATTTGCATATCTGGTTTTCCTGCTTCACGCAGAGCTCTGTAAAAGGAACAACTCTATGCTGTTGAAGTTTGTTGCCAATAAATGTTTAACAAATCTGAACAATGGCATGATTCTTCACCCATAGATATGAATCCAAACTTAATCTTAGAACTATTTTTGGTCTAGATTACGCTGATACTCCATAAACTGTTGAAGGAGAAACTGTGTCTTTACGCAAATAATTTGAAAATCATCCAAGATTTGATTGTGTTGATTTCTCACTGTTGCGTTTTAATTTTTAGGTGAAAAGCCCCACAAATGCCAAGTGTGTGGTAAAGCGTTCAGCCAAAGCTCCAACCTGATCACCCACAGCAGGAAGCACACGGGCTTCAAACCGTTTGGATGCGACATTTGTTCCAAAGGCTTCCAACGGAAGGTGGATCTGCGCAGGCACCACGAGAGCCAGCATGGTGTGAAGTGAAGACCAAACGAGTGCGAGAGCCTGATCTTAACAGCGGCAGGTTTTTGTACGTTTACAGTACATTTCCTTTAAAACAATGAGCTGATATTTATGTGATCACTATGAGGTGTGTAAGGAAGAATGGAAGAATAAGGAAGCTGTGAAAACAAGTTCTAATCGAAGGCGATTTAACTCCAGAAAAATGTAAGAAGAACTTGAGTAGCTGATTAAATTGTATAAGTTAATATACTGGAAGTAATCTTTTTAAGATGTGTTTGTATGTGGATGAATGGGGAATTGCGCTGATGTTATTTACATTCAAAATGTGCTTTTCGCTTTTGATAAAAAAAAACCCCATCAAGACTCTTATAATTTATTTAAAATATGCTTGAGCAACATACTGTCTGCTGACTGGGGTCTGTTTGTGAAATGAAATAAAGGGTGAACCGAGAAAGTCTTTGGCTTTTCTGTTAGAACAAACCAAAGTGACAATCCTTTGTGCCTCAAAGGTAAAATACATGCATGTCGTTTTCTAAAACTAAACTAAACACAATTTTTCAGCTCTTTCTGTGTGTTTTTCTGAGTCACTTTCCTGTCGGAGCAGGATGTAATAACTATATGACTGTGACCTCAGGTGAAAATCTTGTGCAGAGACCAGAGATAGTGTGTAATGGAGTAATCCTGTATTCAAATAACACACCTGGAACACCATGCAAATCTAAAGCCATAGAGATATTCATTCCTGCGAGTCGACTAGAAAGCAAATGAAGGAAAGTTAGCAGACGTTAAGTGAGATATTTCCTTCTGTTTGATGCGCAACAGCTTCCTTGTTATTACATGAGATGCAAAACAAGCTCGATAATCTCAGTGAAAAATCACAATTGAACAAACTGTCAGCTAGACCATAATGAATTTTGGCCCCACACTCTTGCAGACATCCCGTGTGGCGGCTTGGCCTTTACAGTACATTGAGTCTAATGGGATCCAGGGTTAATCCCGCAGCCTCTTATTAATTAAGGGAATGGTTACTTAGTCAACTGTCACCACACCCAGCCAGCCTGTTGGATTTGCTTCAGCAAACAAGCGGCGGCTCAAACGAAGACTCACCACCTTCCTCAAACACCAAACCTGTTAGGACATTAAGCTGCTCGAGGCAAATCAGATCATCACCTGGGCCTTTTTAAATCTGACAAGAACTAGTTGAAGTGTAGTCAGAATTTGTAAAACAAAACAAAAAAACATTTTTTAACTAACGTTAGACCAACTTTTCATGTAACATCGTGACAACACATTTTTTCAGCTAAATGGATCCATAGTGGGATCAAATCCTCGATCATCAAGATCATGTAGAAATGGAAAGGTCACCAAAAGTGTATTCACCTATGTTGTGTCATGGGGAGTCACTGATGCAGAAATCACTGTCTGTACAGGGAAGAGAGGAGACAAGAGGGCTTACTGTCTGGCAAACAAATCTGAGGTCTTTATGCAAAATGTGTTTATATTACCAGGGCAACAGGGTCCGTTGTGATCCTCCACAACAGTTAGACCTGCCACAGTAGCCTCTGCATCCTGGTGTGAGGTGACAGAGCAAATCAAAATCCTGCACAGGTAAGCAACAGAAAAGACAGACAGGATCGTCTTGGGTGGAACTAAACAAACAGGACATGGGTCCTGAAAGAGGAGGGGCGGTAGCCTGGGGGAAAACGGGAGAAAATGAAGGAAGCATGCAGGCCCACATGCACCTGAAGCGTTCCTTCCCTGGTGCACAGGTGCATTGGTGGGAAGAGCTAAATGGGGAGGAAACTTTTCAACACAGATGGAGACAAAGTAGCAGAGGATGAGTGTGCTGAAGGTGTTTATGTGGTTATTCACCCCCTGTGCTCATTTGCATATGTGTGTTGCCTGGGGTGTTGTGTTATCCTTAGAGTTGCACATTCACTTGATCTTCTTTGTAACTGTTCGGGGCTCACTGAGCCTCGCCTGGAAAGTTTTTCCCAAAGCTGCGTGAAAAGATGCACTGAGCCAACAACGGGAACATATTTGAATACGTTTTTAAAAACAAGCATTGTCTGCAGTGTGACAAATATCCATGTCTGCAAATTAAAAATGGAGTGACAGCACATCCTTTTACCAGAATCAGACCAAATCTGTTCCATCCAGCAAAGAACAACCAACAAAAAAGGGTCAAAACACAACAAAATGCAGCTCTGTGTCTCTGCAAAACACACACACATACGCATGCATACCTGGTGACTACATGGAGCACAGAGCTGAAATTTGTCTTGCAAATTGGTTCTATGCAAATAAACCTGGGCCAGTACTGTGGAAACGCTATAGGATAGAAGGATGGGTGAACACGCCCGAGGCATCATAGAAGGCAGAGCGGGAGATCCCCGAGGAAGGCCACTCTCTCCCTAGAGATCACTGAAATGTCACAGGAGTCTGAGTCATTATTGACTGTTACATGATATTTGTCAGTAAATAGACCTTTTGTCACAACTTGTCTCTCCAACTGACTCATGTCCTGGACAGAAATGTTCCACTAAAAAAATCACTTATATGGTTGTATAATAACCCAGATTGCAAATAAGTAAATGAGTAGGCCTACAAATCTGTATTAGAGGTGTTACTATAAAAAATGTATAAAAACAGGATCAGACTCATCAGAGCTGCTGTTTATGGTACTTTCACACAATATTCATGTGCAAAAAGATACTGTTTCACAAATAATTGTAGTGCAATTTTATAAATAATGTAACTAAAGATTTTAGATACAAATACACAGTATTACCTGAGTGACCTGGAGCATCTGTATCATCATAATCTACAGAAAGATGCTTGAAAGGTTTAGTTATTGAAAGTGAATAGAATAGTTTAGTAATAAAAAAGGCACCAAAATAAGTTTATTGTCTTTGTAAAGTCAGTGGTGAATGACATAAAGGTGATCCATCATTTTGTTTTCAAAACAGAATTATCCAAATAGAGAAATGAGATTCCTCTGTATTTCCTCTGTATGACTGGATGCAGGAAGATACTGTATGATCACATCCTCAGCTGTCACACAGTGTAGGGGCGGTGTGATACTATTTGATTGCCAGTGACACTGTGCTGTGTCCTGCCCTCCCATAGATAAGTGCAGTGTTGACGCATACAAAAAAAGGTCACGCCTGCAAAGTGTCACACAAGAGTGATGAGAGAGTGACCAACATTTCCTGTGGTTACTTTTTCTAGGATTTAATGATCTATTTTAGAAGTCAACACAACGTGGTGCCTTCAAATTACATCCAGCATGTTATCATTGTATGAAGAGCCCCAGCACACCAATGCAGGAAACAGAGAAAAACCTGCCAACTTAGAAGATGCTCATGAACATGCCTTGATATGGTTACAAGTGGGAGCCTCAGAAATAATTTTAAGTTTAGTTTAGTTTCTGTGATGTTTCGTGACCTCTAAACACTGCTAACATTCCCTCAAGCACTGGTGGCCAGTAAAAGGCTCTGTCATTTATTCCTCACAAAACGCATTTTATTTTGTTGCAAAATAATAAGTTATCGGCATGCCTGTCTGGGTCAAGCCAGTAAAATATGTAGTGGTAAGTGCTGATACTGGTTGGGGCTTCCTTGGTACCCAGCAGACTTGGACGTAAGCCATGTGGAGATTGGTATCCCAGGAACCACATGCCATCCAAAAAATGCCACAGAAATTGACTTTTTCACAAGAGAGACTTGATATTGCTGAGTAATATAATAGACCAGTGTAAATCTAGCTTCCTGTCAATGCTGAAAAAAGAAAGAGCTTATTTTAAACCATGCAGACCCACTCACCACTGCTCCACTTTGTGGACAACCTGTGGTGGAAACTGTTTAAGTATCTGGGAACACACACGGATGAAAAAATTAGTTTCATGGACAATGTTGATTCTATATTTAACAAAGATTGACTGTTTGTAACTGGTAAAATTGAAAGGGTTTTAGGGTGGTCATAACATCTTAGATAAAGTGTCAGTCTGGCAGACAGTATTTTAGAGAATAATATCGCTGTCCAGTATGGACCCTTGACATCAACAAAGAACAACAAACCGGCCAGGATTAAAAAAAACAGCAGGAAAGATAATCTGCCAAAGAAAGTCATTGGATGACCTGTAGAGCTTGAATGTATGTTGGATTAATAGTCGTACAATTGTCGTGATGTGATGATATTTGCTGTATTGATATAAAGTGATGTTTTCAGGCCAAAGGTGATTTCACAACCTTGGCTGGATGTTTTACCTACTTTGAAAGTTTTATCATTGTGGCAATGGTTCCCAACCTGGGGAGAGGGTCACCTCTAATGGGTTGCTAAATAAATCTAAATGTTTGTGAGATGATTAAATGGGATAGGAAAGCAAAAAACTACCTAAATCAGATTTAATTCCTCTAACACTCTGCTGGGTCTCTGTTTTCTTGTTGCGGCCTGTTGGTTGGTCCAACACTTTGATCAAGACTGAAATATCTCAACAACTATTGGCTGAATTGCAAAGACATCTTGTACTGACATTCACGGTCACAAGAGGATGAATCCTAATAACTTTGTTTATCCCCCGTCTTTTCCTCTAGCTCCATCATCAGGTCAAATTTTGATTTATCAAATACCCCTAAAACTAATAATATTCCCATCAGCCTCAGCTGTTCTTTGCATTCAGTGCTAATTACCTAATGTTTTCATGCTAACATGCTACACAATGAAGGTGAATTTGATAAACATTATGTCTGCATGACATCAGCATCAGCAGCTTGTTAACTTATATATTTACAACTAGACACAAGCCAAAAAAGTTACTTTAACATACTGAGAGTTGAATGTTGCAAATTTAAATGCTTGTGCAGCTGCGTTGTGGCCAAATCTTTACATCAAAGCCACTTGTTGAATATATTACAAGAGGGCTGCGAAAGCAAACGCTGATGATGATCTTTCGTTTTGCCTACAGAAAATGATTAAGCTTCGTAGGTGTGGCCTAGTGTTTACATCACACGTCCAAATATGGCCACACACAAAGAAAGCCTTTCAGACTGACAAACAGCACAGCTGCAGGCCCAGAGGTTGGAGGTGCAGAAGCTGAGAGAAGGGATGACAGGAGAGTGGATATGTTGAGTGAGAAGTCAAAGTGAGTGGAAGCAGGAGGGGGGGTGAAATCTGAGGGTAGCAGGCTGTTTCAGAGTAAGCCAGGCAGTGGAGACTGTCTGATAACCTTATCATGACCTCCCCACACTGTAACGGCTGGAACAGGCCAGCAGAGCTGCAGGGAGGAGCGGACAGGCTCTCGACTGAGATAGCACCAAGAGCTGGACGGATATTCAATGGACGAGGGCCCCCTACAGACAGAGATTAAAGACAGAAAGAGAAAGATCGTTCAAATCCATAATTCACCACCACAGCACACAACAGATTGTCAGTCAAAGCTTTTTTCTTTTTTTCATTTCCCCTCCTCCCGATATCCTTCCCATAAAACACTGAGCTTCATAACAACAGGCTGAATGCCACCATTTATGCTTTCATTAAAGGTTCTCAGCAGTGAGAACTACAGGGGCCAAAGTGACATTTCAACAACTTTACAGGAAAGCCAGAACAAAAAATGGCCATAGTTTGAACTGACCTCTTGTACTGATTTCAACCTCACATAACAAAAATATGTACACACAGCATGACAGTATATTTATTGAGCACTTTTTTAAACATTCATTCAGAAAAATAAATTCTATCTGATAACAATATGAACAAAGCATTACATTGGTGAGTTTAAAAGAGATAACTATCTATTGTGATAAAATAAAATATCACACAAATACCCTTACATTAAATTAGCTAATTGAACGTGATTTATTTTACTAAAATAGGCGTCCCAGCCACTTAACAATTTGGCCAAATAGGCCTTTAAATGTAAATGCTGTGAATTTGTATAGTTCCTTTCTAGTCTTTTTTCTGGACAGAAATGTCTCTCCGCACTTTTACACTACATCGCATTCACACACAATCATACACTTGTAGAAAGGGACAATTCAGGGTTCAGTATCTTGCCCAAGGACACTTCAACATGCAGCCTGGAGGAGACGGGGAGTGAACCACCGATTGGGTTTTGGTTGACAGGCAACCCACTCTACCTCCTGAGCCACAGCCACTTTACACATGCCTTTGTAATAATAAAAAATATGAAAGCAAATACTCTTAACTGAATGATTCTGGAGACACGTGTGTGTGTGTATATTCATGGCCGTAAATTTCCTAACAGTTAAACAGTTGGGGGGGCAATAAACATAAAATTTCCCAAGAGCAATTCCCAAGAACAAATAAGCCAAACAGCCAAAATTGTACTTGTATAGGATACGTGTACACAGAGGGGTCTTACTATTTTTCTGGCCAATAATAAAAAGTAATAGTTGTTTAAATATGACTTAGGTTCATAGGTTCACCATTGGTCATATTATCCTAATGAACTTGCATCCTTTGCATAGTATTTTAGGTTTAGGATGTCTCTTACTTAGATATTTAACTGCAGCAGGCCAGCTATCTGCCACTTAACGTCATAACATACAAAACCCAACACAACAGTAGATCTATTAGCCTAATATCAGTTCACACACAGGCTTAACACTTAAGAGCTTGGCTGATTCCAATAACTGATTTTTTAAAGGTCTGACATGCCGACATGCCAATTCAGATTTTCTTTCTTTCTAAGAAGTATAACTGATAGCATAATATATATATATATATATTATATATTTTTTTTTACCTTTATTTATTCAGGGGAGCTTCACTGAGAGGAAGCATCTCTTTTGCAGGAAGGCAAATCCCATTCACACCTGGAAACTGTCCAGTACAACCTGCTGGGTTAAGGGCCTTGCTCAACCTCAGTGGTGGTAAATGAGGGAAGGCAAGCACTGCTTAGTTTACATTCCACACCCAGATTTTACCCTACTGGCCCGGGGAATGAACAGGCAATTACCGGTCACAAGCTCGCTTCTCTAAGCTTTCGGCCACCACTAAATTGCAGTAGACTATAAAGTAGTAAATATAATTTACTTAAAAATTTTAATTCTACTTCATTCCTCACCTTATTTTTGTGTTTACAAACAACAGTAAACTGCTGGTCTTGCTTTTCCCTTCAGACACACCTGCACAAACCTACACCTCTCTCTTTCCCTGCATGTCTGCTCTGACTTTCCTCGTTAGCAGAAAACTGCATTTATAGTTTTTTTCACCCGCAATTCTGTTTTTACAGCAGCAGATGAGCCGCGTGTGGAGGAGGCTTGTTAATTACCGATGGAGACCACGTGGTATGAATGACATCGGGACCAAGAGCTGTGTTCACTGCTACCTGGTCCGTGCTTTACAATATCCATCATTATCTTCTTACGTGTGTCTCTTATGTTTCTCTGCAGATGTAAATAGTACGTGTTGCGTCTTCTTCAATGTAGTGAATAACTTCCACACACCTGTTTTAGCGTGTGTGTGTGTGTGGATGAGGTTACTCTCAGCTATATGAATGTATACGCACTTACAACTACACATTTTTCTCTCAGAGTTATGACGGAGTAGAGTTATATATTATAACATAATTTAATATTTAATAATAAAAATAAAGAGATCAAAAAATAAAATAACAGGTAATGATAATACATTTTATTTAATGGCGCCTTTCACTGCACTCACCAGATGAAAAAATATATAGCCTAATAAGCATATAATGAGCAGCAAGCAACAATAATACCAATTCTCTGACTCAAATGAAGGTGATTCAAAAGAGGTGCACATTGTTAAAAATCCAGAGTCAAGCCTTGTACTTGCTTAAAGGAAGGAGAAAAGAAGACAAACTAGAACCAGAGTAAACACAGTGTCACTTCAGACTGTAATTGCCATATAACAACATCTTAAATAACTTGGTAAACACACAGACGCAACTGTTTCTTTGCTGTCTTTCTTCTCTGAGGGGGTTGACATTGTGCTGACAATTTCTAGGAGGGGCAGGACGCAGATCCTCTTTACTAAGGTCCATCTAATAACAGATGTCTCCTTCTGACAATACAAAGATGCTTTGAGTGGCTGTTGAAATACCTAATCCAGAAAAATAAATATTAATACAAAGACAGATCCTTCACATTGACTCGGCGCATTCAAGAATATAATATATATTATTTTTTTGTGTTGTTTAACTTGGATGGAGTCAAATTCCATCATTTCCACAGCCAGAGAATTTCCTTCATCGACTGCATTTTGTTTGGTTTCACACCGCCATCAAGTGGCCAAATGAGTTAAATCATGCCAGCTATGCCTACATGTTTTGTATTGTTATTGTTCATTTTTCATTATATTTTATTATGTAGGCTATTTATATCTATAGGACATAACACTAATAGAAGAGGAGTCTACCTGACTATATTGAACTGTCACTACTAAAACCCATTTAGATAACGCATTTAGATAAATATCTAATGGTTTTCATGACTTGTTTTTTCTACTTTTTTGATTTTATAGAGAAGAAAAGAAAATTTCTCAGCTTGAATGTATTTTGTTTACTTTTTTTAGCGGGTACTTCTACGCCTCGTTGCTACTGAAAGGAGTGAAAGTGAAGAACCTGACTGTGCCTGCGGAACTATATGCTGTACGCTAGCGTTTCCGCCCGGCGTTATTTTGCCCTTGTACAGACGCTCACGCTGCTGTGACGGCTGGAATATTTTGAGCGGGTTTGGTTGCTTGTACTTTATGTTGGGTTGTTATTTTTGTATGTCAGGTAAAATATCACCATCCAAAGAGCCATCATGGCGGACTCGAAGTTGAAGCTGGATTTTACTCTGAAAGAACTGGCTCTTTCCTGTCAGGGTGAAGATGTGGACGTCCCCGGCAGCTCGTCCACCGTGGAGCTGCAGGACAACAAACTGGTGTGTGTGGAGTATCCGGGGGTGATCAGCAGTGTGGACAAGATGCTGGACACTCTCGGGGGTGAACAAGTAGTGTCGAAAGTAAGCAGACCTAAACTGGGACAGACTGGTGTAGCTTTCAGGCCGGGGTAGCCTACTATTAACTAACGTTACACTTTGGGTCCTTTAATTAAAACTCTTAAATACCGTTACAGTTAAAAAAAAAAAGCTCTTTAAAATTCATAATGTTAATCACACATAACATTAGTTTTATGCCTTACCTTAATGTAACATTAATGTTAAAATAGCGACGTCCCTTGATAAACTGTGAGACAAGTAAGATTGTATATTTTTATTGCTGCTGTTTATATTATTGTGTAGGCCTAATAGAAAGAGACCGTGTCTCAATGGGATTTTACCTGTTTAAATAAAGGTATATTTATATAGTTATTTTTAAGTTATGTTTATGTTAAAGTCGATGTGATGTGGCTGTTTTGTTTGCAGATAGCTGCGAGCCTCTTTGGTCTGGTCACAAATTTATTATCGCCACTGTAGCTAAACTGCACCAATCTGACACCTGTCTGCATTTCACGTTGATCCCGTAGACCTTCGGTCACCCCAACAAGCGTCTTGAGCTGCGTTATCGACCTCAGGACCCTTTCTGTCACTCTCTGTGTGGAAACCGCTTCCCGTCAAGCAACCTCCTCCTCAGAGTGCGGCGGCGGGTACGGAAAAATGACCCCAAGGATGCTGAGATCCGCATGGACATACTCGGAGTCATAGGAACAACATACAAATTCCAAGGTTAGATTAAAAGTCCTCCAAATAGAAGTTTTGAACATTTCAAAACTAGTATTTGGATTAACTGGATAATCTTTCAGTGGCTTCAAGTTGAGTTATTAACATTTTCTCTATTTTTCCTTTATTTATTTTTTTTACCACCTTTAGCTCTTTTTACTTTTTACTACTGTCAAACAGTGATCTACTTTCTTTTTGCAGGGCTGGCAGACTTTCAGTGCCTTGCTGTACATTCAGAAGGTGGAAAAGACACTTCTTTGTATGAAAAAATCATCCTCCGCAAATCAGAGAATCAAGAGTTCTTTGAGCAGCCCGTGCCTTACTTTCTTCCCCCGGCCATCTTCTCACGCCTTGACAGTCCTGCGGATTATTTCTACCGGCCTGACATTTGTCACAATCAAGTTGTTCGGTAGGTCTTACAAATTAAACTATTTCCCTTTGTCAAGGTTAACTATTTGTCTTGTCTAAACAACAATATTGGAAACTATGTTTTATTTCATAGTGATGCCGCTTCTCAGGAATATATTTTTAACCCATCGGCTTTCTGATTATAGTGAGTTGCCCTTCAACAAGAAGAGTTTTATTGGTTTGAATCGCGCTCGTCGGCCCCACAACGCCATATTTGTCAGCTTCACTGATCCCACTGTTCCCACCGAGTGCCTCGAGGCGGCCAGGCTCAACTGGACACGAGTCTGCCTGAAGGAAAGTGACAAGCAGGCTGAAGAACATATGAAAAAGGTATGTGTGCTGCTGGAATCATGGTTGCCGGTGACCTATAGTGCCAGGAATCCACACTGGCCATCTAATGGCTTCTCCAGACAAAATGTAAGTCATGGCTCATTAAATAAAAAAGAACCGATGGCTCTTTAATTGAACAGGACATGTTTCACAACAGCAAAAGTAAAATAGTAAAATAAAATGACAGTAAATTGATTCACACTGAAGGAAGCTGTTTTTTTTGAAACTGTAATTTTTTATTGTCTATTGATCTATTGACAGAAAAGCAATACAATATACAGTCCCTGGCAACTTTATCAGGTACACCTGTTCAATTGGTTTTCAACACAAATAGCTAATCAGCCAATCACATGGCAGCAACTCACTGCCTTGAGGCTTGTAGACGTCATCAAGACAACTCGCTTGTTCTAACTGAGCATCAGAATGGAGAAGAAAGGCGAAAATAAAATGAATCCTTTCAAAAATTCATCTTTTAATGAATGTTTCTGCTGCAGCAACAGAAAGTTCCTCTGAAATTAAGCCATGTAATGGACCAAAATGGTACATATACAGTAAGAAATAACTGTGTGTGTGCAACACTGTGCGAGAGCTGATCTGAACAGCTGAGCTGCTGTTAACAAGACATATAATTAATCTAGTACACACTGGTACTGCAATACACTGAGACAAACTGACACTCAAAAGGACAAACGGCTCTACCGAGCGCGTTTCGTCACTGCGGTTAAATATGTACAAGAAGAAGAAGTAGTAGAAGTAGTAGTACTAATTGTCTGGTTTATCAAAAGTAAGTAGGGAAGTGAAATTTGGACAAATAGATGACTAAATGTATTATTTAGCACAGAGTGTGTCAGCCACCATAGCTTCGCCTGAGCGCTTGCAAAGGGAGGGGTGAGCAGTGACTGATGGTGCATTTGTGTGGTCTCAACATAGTTGGAAGTTTTTAATTAATAGTTGGAATAACGTGTACATGAGACATAAAGAAGTATATTTGCAAGGCTACCTATAGTATAGACTACCTATATTATATAAAGATATTAAAAGAGGATATGTTGACAGTTTTCACACCCTTTTTGTTGTTTTTTGAAATTCTAAGATATCGTAGATGTCTGATAATACTAATAGACACATCTTTGTAGTAGCGTCCATGTTGCTTTCACACTCCAACTACAGGGCACGTGAACACATCAAAGTCAGAAGAACGACTTCACAACTCGGAAAAAGGGACCATCCAAGGAGCACATGAATGGATTGTGAACTGTTGGTTGCAATTTGCAACCCTCACCACTAGATGCCACTAAAACTTACACAGTGAACCTTTAAAATGAGCCCTGTTGAGTTTTCTTGTAAATAAAGGTTGTTTTTTTTAAACTTATTTTTTAATGTTAAACCTGTATTGTTTACATCTACATTTGGAATGTGAATAGTGACACCCGCATGTGCATGAACAAACAAAACAGAAAACCATGTGTACAAAAATTGGTCAAAAAATCCATTTGTACTATGTCATAACTTAAAAAGCTTCTGTGACCTTATTTAAATTCCCTTCTCACACTGTTTAAATCACAATTATTTTGGTTTACATTAATAATTAATGAGTAGGTGAGCCAATAAAAAGTAAACAATTAGTTTACTGCTAATGAAAGCTCTTTTTCCACTATTCAGCATTGTAGCGAAACTATCATAAACAACAGTTTTCCTTCAAGAAATCGCACTGGTTGAAGTTGGGAAATTATTTATCTTTTGCACATGAATAACATACCATAATTTTCTTTTTATCTTATCTCAAACCACTTTTTGTCCCTAGATGTTTGAGAGCCGGCCCATCTGGTCACGTAACGCGGTCAAGGCCAACATCGACATCCACCCTGGCAAACTGAAACTGCTGCTGCCCCTCTTCGCCTATTACATGGTGAGCTGAGGGGGCTTGGTAAAGATTGTGGGCGTGCATTTGAGGTGGAAAAACATGTGCCATTCACAATGCATCTTCCATTATGTCATTCAAAAGTGAAAGATTAGGCAATAAACTTGATGAGGTGTTGCTTTGCAGTGGTTGAACATAAATGTCTTGAAATAGGAAATCTGTATTGAAATAGATTCCAAGCTCATTTGTGAATATATGTGAATCTTATAACATCATCATTTTTTGTGGTGTTGTGAAGCTCCTTTCTGAAATAATGAACTCCGGAATAACAACCCCACAAGCCTGCAAGGAACAAGTGTTCATGTTATTGTGTCCACTCTCTATATTGTTGAGTAATTCATACAGTCTGTCCTATACAAATCACCAAAGAAATGTAATACAAATAAAAGGGGGAAACAAGATTATTTTCTGCCCAAATGTGAAACTTTTGCTTTTTTTAGGTCACAGGACCGTGGAGGAGTCTGTGGGTGAGGCTAGGCTACGACCCCCGAAAGACCACGGAGTCCAAGAAATACCAGTTGCTAGACTTCAGGATCCGCTGTAGCACCAAGCACGGTAAGAACCGGAGGCAATTTTTTTACTGAGCTCTGTTCAGAATTGCTATGGGTTTTCCTTTCCTGACATCAAAGGTTAAGAAGTGCTGTAATATTATAGAAATGGATCACATTAAATCATTTTAGGCAAATTTAGCTAAAGTTAAATCCTTCTATATGTATTGAACATCAGCAGTTTTCTGTCAAACGTTTTTCAGTAGCCACTTCAGCAATATTGTACACTGTCAGTTTTTTTTTAACTTTTTGAGTCTTAATGAAAAGTCAAGGCCTGAACCTGACAGTTGATTCCTCTTCCTTCCCACTTAAAGGGTATTCATTATCTGACATGCCAGTAAAAGCCAAGCGGAGTTCCCTTAACTACAGTCTGTCGATCACATTCAACAAAGCAGGTGAGTTGGTGGATTCATTTAGAAGTGTGCATTTATTTCACATGATGAATGGCTTGGAGACCTCATGATACGATACACGGTAGATGGCTTATGATAACGATAATCTCACGAAACAGCAATTCTGACATAATCGATATATCGCTAGACAATCCTAAAATGCCGATATCTGTCTAACTATGAATACAAAATGCCTGTGAAAAAGTTTTCTCTATTCATTTGTTGAAAATCCAAACTGTTAGAAAACAGCACAATTCTGCAGCACACGTTTTCAGTCTGTAAATTTAAACTACAGAACTTCTACAAATTGCTGTGCACCACCTAATTCTACATCACATTATATTGATAACTGTTCAGGGACACAGCTGTATTGTAGTAGCTGTATTTTTAGGCCGCAGGGAATTTTGGGTTTGAGTTTTGACCCTTTGGAGTTGCTGTAGCCAGTCTGTGTGGAGTGCTGAAGCAGCAGAGTAGCAGATCGAGACAGTGAAGTTAGCAGCTCTTTTTTATTTCACACGGAGCTCAGCAAACATATTGTATTTGCACAGCTAGTTTTGAGCCATATATTTCACCATCGTCTAAAAGTTAACATGTTTTCCCCATCCTAAATGACAGCTAATCTAATCTAAAGCCATTACTGGCTAGTGTTAAATATATATTAACATACTGTAGAGGATAATGCAGTTGAATGACGTCACTTCAGACAAACTGTACCTCTCTCTTCTCTCAGAAGTATAAATCCAGCACTCCTCCTCTGCTTTGGATTGGCTCACATTCTTCCATCAGTGAGTTTTGGGCAAAAGCTCACATGCTGACAAAAAAAATTACCTGTGGATTTGATTTTAATCACTAAGCCAATGTTGTTTAAAATAACTGGATCAGGAAGTTTTGAACATTGCAATGGCTGCATATGCAGATTTCTTTGGTGTATACATGTATGTATATAAACAGCTATATACATTGTTTTATAAATTAACCTATTCTAATATAAATTGATTTATCTGTTATGTTCTATGTTCGTGGCATGAAGGGGTGACAGACGTTCATTTTATTGTACAACCTTGGTCCTTTATGTTTGGTACCCATTCAGTCTACATCCATGTTGCTACACTGCTGCCTGCCCTCAGAAATGTAACCCCATCCATCTCCCCAGCATGCTCAAGCTTGTCCCAGGCCATCACATGAGCAAAGCCAAACTGAAACGCATATTGTTGCAATAAATGGTTCAAATCTTGACCCTTTAATAATCTCCAATATTCCATTGCTGTTGCCAAGGTAAACTGACAACATGTTTTTTTATTCCCAGGTCCCCAGCCAGCTAGCGTGATGGAGCTTCCTTCTCAGGAGGGCCCAAGCACCAGTCGAGATCCAGTCCCAGTCACATATCAGCTGAAGGTCAGTGAGGGTCCAGTATCTAGGTTAATCCAGCCTAGTTATGTGAAAACATTATTGGAGCATGGTGTTAAAATGCTAGTTTCAGTCCTTTCTTGCTTAATGGCAGAACTGATTTCATGGTTAAATTTTACATTTTGTCTGTATTTATTCAAATGACAATGTCATATCTTGTGTTTTTCATTTATTAAATATGGAACACTTAGGATTTCCAAAAGCATGAACATTTACATGCTGGAAGATAATAAGGGTTGTCTTATCTATTGATGGTCAAGGGTTGCCTATCATAGTCGCAGCAAACTTTGATTAGACAAAATCTGCATGATGTCTGCAGCGATACAATCTGACCCATTTTGTTTCCACAGGAGTCATCTTACATTTTCAGAGAGGGCATGCTGCCTCCTCACAGACAGATGTTTTACCAGCTCTGTGATTTGGAAGTGGAGAGGTACATTACTGTACATTACTGGATTCAACTTTAGGGATCTAAAACTATTTTTGTGCCTTGTTTTGTTTTTTTCAGTGGCACAATGTCTTTTTTATTTTTATATTTTAACCACAACTGGCATTAAAATGGTTTACGTGTGAATTGCTTAAAATTGCAGGCACTTATGTTCTAATGGCTTTTCATAATTTAAGCCATTAAGCTGACCAGAAAGGCCCTTTTTTCAGAGTTCAATTGGTTTTCACCCAGATTTTATATTTAACCTTGTTCGCTTAATATGTGACATTAAAACAACAGAATGTTTTCGCTTGTTTGATTTTTACATCATTTATTTATTTATTTTTTCATAATAAAAAAAGAGTTCTAGGAACCCAGAGTGTAACATTTTTAGGTACCGTGGATAAATATTGCTAGAAGTATTCCAACACCCGATATAATATCAGTAATGTGTCAGTAAAGGGATATCACATCATCAGTAATTATTATTATTATTATTATTATTATTATTATTATTATGAAAATGTCTCTGTTGTTGTGGTTTTGGTGCAGTGGTGGAAGAAATACTCAGATCTCCAATTTATAGCTGGGGTAGCCAATTTACTTTAGAAGCATTTTTTGTTATATTTGCTGAAATTCTCTTTACATCCCAACTGCAATCAATAAATCAGATGCTCTGATACAAAAATTTCAAACATCTGGTATCTGTGGCTATTGTATTGATATTGTATTTTGAGGGAGTGAGTTTGGAGTGAGTGGGATTTTCTCAGTTGGATACTTTCAAAACGTTGCCTTCCCCAGCTTTAACATAGCAATACGTGTAGTTTAGTTACTTTCCACCACTGTTCAGGTGTGATGCAGCTATTTGTGTTTCTCCAGTATCAAACAGGTGATTGAGCAGACCGGCGATAATGAGCAGGTATGTGACGAGCGGGACGGCTGGTGTCTTCTCGGCACCACAGACAAGCTGCGGGACATGATCTCAGCCATGATTAAGAAGGTCATCCGAGCGCAGAAACCCAGTAAGGAAAATGTCCATCACAAACAATGGCTTTCTTATTGTAGTCACAGCATGACCAAAAGTGCGGCCAGGGCCGGTGTTATTGCGAGCCAAAACCTTGCCTCACTTCCGGGGATAGCTTCTGTCCTGCTAGCTTTCTTTGCTCTGTGTAATTTCTCATACAGACTTTGTTGATCTGCTTTTTCCTTTAGCGCCGTAGTATGTTGTCACGTGGGGTTTTAAGATTAATGAAGAGTTATTGGATGGCTTGAACAGTCCTTCTGCGGCTGAGAATGAAGGGATATGGAGTTACTTAACCACCGTGGAAGTAGATACAAACAATGTGGACTGAAAAGCCCAGTAGAGTGGTCAAAAAACTTCAGACACATCTTGGTTTGTTAAGTGATGTTATTTCTCTCCCTCAGCATTGCCAGAAAGGCCCAAGAGACGCAGACGCCCAGGCCTAGGTTTAAGATCCCCAGAGAACGATGAGGATGAAGAAGAGATGCAGGATGACGAGAACAAGGACGATGAAGAGGAAGATGAGGACGATGATTTTCAGCCGTCGGAAGGAAGTGAAAATGAGATGGAGACAGAAATTCTGGATTACATGTAACAAAAGACAATCATTTTGATGACATCAATCTTGACTGTTAATATTGACCACCATTACTGTAAAAGGTGATATGAAAGTTCTTTTGAGTTTTATGTAAATAAAAATGGAAGTAGTAGTGGTTTATGTAAGAGTTGTAGCAACTTTGTAATGGTGTTTTTAGTGTCGGGGATACCTGACAGGGACACTCAATATTCAGTTTTTCTTCAGATCTTCAAAATCATGGCACAGGAGATACACAACATTGTCAGTACATTAGAAATGCCATGTGCTGATCACATGCTTTATATACTGTGTATCATTTATTTAACAATATAAAGAAATTATTTAAGTAAGACAGCTAAAATACACTGCTCAAAAAAATAAAGGCATTGAAATCACACATCAGATCTCGATAGTTCACAGTTCAAATCTTGTGTAATGTAATGTAATTCTTTGAGAACAAAATTACGTAACAACAGTTAATGGAAACCAAAATCATTGATGCCCTTCTACAGCCCTGTCTTGCTGTCCCTGTGTAACGGTATCTCTTATGCTCTTCAGACTGTGCTGGGTGAAACAGCAAACCTTCATAATGGCACATATGGATGTGCCATCCTGGAGGAGCTGGACTACCTGTGCAACCTGAATGGGCTGCAGGTACCACCTCATGCTATGAGTAGTGACAAGGACTCTAATAAAACACAAAACTAGAGAACAATCAGTCAGGAAGGATAAGGAAAGAGCAGCTCTCTGTGGCGACCACTTGGAAAACCATTCCTTTTTGGGGCTTGTCTTGCTGTCACCTCTCCAGTGAAGCTGTTGTCACTATTATTTGCACTAAAAAAAGTGACATTGATTCACAATCGCTTATGCTTCCTAACTGGACCCATTGATATCCCTGAAGTTTAAGCTTTATGTTATACTGTGATGATTAAGTGTTGCCTTATTTATTTTTCTTTGAGCAGTGTAAAAAAATCATGAAAAACGACAATGAGAAAAAAAGCACACTGCTAATCTAACAGGCAGTATTGTGTCTTCCTGTGGTGCGTATCCCCTGGCTGGA
This sequence comes from Lepomis gibbosus, assembly GCA_029875015.1. NCBI lineage: Eukaryota > Metazoa > Chordata > Actinopteri > Centrarchiformes > Centrarchidae > Lepomis > Lepomis gibbosus. Next base: position 19,207 of record JAPMOB010206257.1, on the reverse strand, counting down.
CATATGGATATGTATAGTATAAGAACAATGTATGTGTGTATGCTGTAGTGACTATGAAAAGGGCAGCCATGACAATACCTGTGTGTAGGTTATTTCAGATCTATATAGACTCACTGGCATTTAGGAGATTATTAATTAATTTTATTTCACTAAAATTGTCCTCATTGTAAGCTCTGATGAAGGTATTTACAGTCCAGCTTTGCAGCGTAAGGAAAATTGTTATACATGATACAGGGATCAGCGTTCGGATTGGTTGCTGCAGTGTGGCATTGAGTCCACTTGGAAAGCTGTGTTAACTCAGCAGATGTTGCCTTCCTGATATACACGTTCAAAAGTTGTACTAAAAATCACCTCAAACTTGAGTCACACAAACCTTTTCGATGAAAGCATGACACTTCTGTATAGTGTTTTCATTTTTTTACTGAGCAATTTCTTAGAGAAGCTTTTACATTTAATTTTAGATTACATGTGTCAGAGAAAGAAGGTCTCAATCTATTTGGATTTACACTTATTATGTCTAATAACTGTTTTCAGATAATTATATTCACATTTCCAATCACGTTCTCAAGCAGGTGATATTATTTTATATTCCAATATTTCAGATTTTATGTCCCACTTTATGAGCAGTCAAGTAAAACAGGTGAAGTAGATGAGAAAATGGTTTATATAAACCTGGTTTCGTGGATGGAAAAAAACACAGCGGAATCTTTGAAGTTTTTATCAAACGGGTACTTCACATCCCATGACGTCTTTGGGTGAATTTGGATCCTTACTGATAACACCTACCACTTGTGCCAAACTGACACAACACGTAAAACTAAGCATTTTAACCTTGTTACCGCTGACTTCATCAGACTCAAAATGATAACCACTTATCTCACATGTTGATAGGTTAATAACTTGCCCACCATTTGCTGTTTGATCACTACATGATTAAGCCCAAAAACATTTGAAAGTGTTTGAGGTGATTGAGGAAAGTGTTGTGGACACAAGGTGGTTAAACATTATGTGTTATGCAACAGTGAGAAAAGCAGGCCCGCACACTGTTCACTGGTCAGATGCTGTTTGGGGAGGAGTCTCCTTTATAAAAGTTTGACCGACAGTGAACCTGATCTCACAGTGCGGTCATGATGGCAAAGCTCGAGATTTTGGTGGCTGTGGCTGTGGCCGTGTTTCTGGAGACGGTCTCCGCCGCCTCCGTAAGTGTCACAACTATATTATTCTAATTTTCCTAAAGAAACCTGTTCTCTGTGTTCAGTATGTTAAAGACATTTTTATAATTTTTGTACCCACAGACGTCCTGGAATTCATCTTTTATCCCTAATTAAGAAAGCATGATTATTTATTTTTGAGCCATCAATCACTGATGGAACACAAGTCTATGTGTCACAACATATTTCTACCCTATTTGTTTGTAATAAAGCATTCTTTAAATTGCTCATATGACTGTTTTTTCCCCAAAACATGCCAATGGAAACTGAGATTTAAAATCTAAATGTTTTATATGTTATATTATTTTAAAAAAGCAATTTGTTTTTGGTGGACTACTTTATTGAGTCAATTTCTTGCATTTCTTTGTGTTCTGTAGCTCGGTGTGGTTTACACAGAGGGAGGTATGGTGCAGGGTGAGAACATTCGTCTTGGGTTCCGCCGTCACATGGACGTCTTCAGGGGGATTCCCTTTGCTGACATCCCTGGGAGGTTTGAGAAACCAAAGCGTCACCCTGGCTGGGATGGTGGGTAGACTGATTGAACTTCTCACCTACTGGATTTTACATTTAGTCCAATAACTACAAATTATAATTCACACCACAAATATATGTATGCTCCTTTAGCAATCAGCCATGACTCCCGGCAGCCAAATCCACTCCCCCTTCTGTTTTTACTTTAATTGAATTTATTGAACTGTATAATGTAATGTGTCATAAAAAGATTCATGGTCCAAAAGTCTTACACTGCTATTACACTCCTTGTGTCTCTCTTCAGGTGTTCTGAAGGCCACTGAGTACAGAAAGAGGTGTCTTCAGTTGAACCTTATCATGACTGAGACCAGAGGCAGTGAGGATTGTCTTTACCTCAACATCTGGGTTCCTCACAGCGGCTCAGGTAAAGACTGAGAGCTGCTCACAGAGTGTCATCCATTTTAGATCTGCACTACTACTGGTTCCATTTCTCTTTGCTCTCCAGTATCCACTGGTCTGCCAGTCATGGTCTGGATCTACGGAGGAGGCTTCCTGGTGGGGGGCTCGATGGGTGCTAACTTCCTGGACAACTACCTGTACAGCGGACAGGAGGTTGCCGAAAGAGGAAATGTTATTGTGGTGACGTTGGGATACCGCGTGGGGACTCTGGGTTTCTTAAGCACAGGCGACTCTAGCTTACCTGGTAGGTGCCAATGACAGAACTGTACAGAGCTTGGAAGGTGTAGGCTTCCATGCCAATGTTTCTAAATTTTTTAATTAAATGAGCGGTTCCTGCTGTGATTGAGTGAAAAGTTTGATCTTTTACAGGAAACTACGGTATGTGGGACCAGCAACATGCCATCGCCTGGGTGCACAGGAACATCCGCTCATTTGGAGGAGACCCTGACAACATCACTATCTTTGGAGAGTCTGCAGGTGCAGCTAGTGTCAGCATGCAGGTGAGAGGCTTTTTTCTGGGTTTGTAACTCATTGTATGAGATGATAGACATTCACAATTTGTAAATATGAATGTAACTAACTAAAACAATAAAAAAATACCAAAATATTTTAATGTCTGCCTGCCTACAGACTCTCACTCCCCACAACAAGGGTTTGTTCAAGAGAGCAATCTCGCAGAGTGGGGTTGCCCTTTGCCCCTGGGCAATCAACAAGAACCCCCGCAGGTTTGCTGAGGAGGTACATCACAAGCTTCTATGACACATTTTATTTCTGTGGAACTTTTAACACTATTTAAAATAGTTATCTGGAATTTAAAGGTGTACATACTTTATAATTTAAGAGCTGAGAAACAATTAAATATGTTTTGAACCCTCTCCCCAGGTTGCTCTGAAGGTCAACTGCCCCACTGATCAGAATATGGCTGCCTGTTTGAAGATGACTGATCCTGTGCTACTAACGATGGCTGGCACTCTCAGTCTGTCCAGCTCACCCGACCGTAAGAACTAAACTCCCCACAGCCTATTTTACATTTACATTTTACACATCGTGTCAATACTTTTAACCAGAGCCACGCATAGTTAAGTAAGCTTGTATGGCTTGATTAGTAATCAACAGAGAAACTAGCAGTTTATCGCGTCTGATAATATCAGAAAAGAATCTAAGAAGCTATTTAATCACATTCGCTCCCCCAGATCAACAATTCCAGAAACTGTACCATAACTATTTCATCTCTCTGTATGGCGTGTCCAGTCAGTGGTATGGGTGTAGGATGATGTGAATGTGGGGAAAACAGCCAGTGAGTATGTTACCATCCAAAATGTTAACAAATGTTAATAGAAACAGTCATGACATAGCTGAAGCATTTAACTTTAATGTCCACTGAAGCTTCGGCTCCAATGGAGACACAAAAAAGTAATCTTGTTGCGCCCTCTTCTGCAATGTTTAAATGACGCCCAACTAGAAAATTAGTGCCTCCATATATTTATTATGTTATATCTTGATGCGCCTTATTGTAATTCTCATATAAAATTAGTGGATGGAAATGTGCATTCATTCACATTTTGTGTTGGCGATTTTCTGGAAATGTGTTTTCCACAATTTGAGCTAAATTTGGATGGAAACTTGGCTAGTGAGTGTTGCCCTGAAAGGTGGGGTTTGGGATTCTGGAAAAGTCCTATTATACCCTGCCATGACAAATACCATGATATTGAAATATTAACGTTAGCTAGGTTGTGGGTTAGCAAACTGTTGCTTCAGTTGCTGCTGCGAAGCTAACATGCAGAGAGGATAAGATGGTTTCCCAGAGCCAGCACACCAGCTCCAGAGAGCAATGCTTACAACTCTCCTGCTACTGAATTTGAATTTTTTATTGGATTTGAATCGCATACCAAACCTTTAAGGGCCCTAACAAACCAAGCAGACCAAAGACCAGCTGGTGACCTCACACTGCCAACGTCTTCAAACATTTGTAGACCACAGCAAAGATTACCCTCAATGTCTGACTGATATTTAGAGAGAGTGTAATTAAGTCCCACCCACACCGAAAAGCATAAATTACAGAAACAAATCTTTGCGTGCACAGGTGGTGCAGGACAAACTTCCTCCACCTTGGGCTTCACCAGCTAACAGTAGATCTAGAAAGTGGCACATTTGAATGCCAGTTATGTATAAAACATACAGTTTGTACTGCACGTGTCTGATTGTACCTGCCTCTGTTAGATCCCCTGGTGTTCAATCTGGCCCTGTCTCCTGTGATCGACGGTGACTTCCTGCCAGATGAGCCTTACAACTTATTCCACAATGCAGCTGAAATTGACTACATCGCTGGAGTCAATGACATGGACGGACACCTCTTCACTGGTTTAGATGTTCCCTCAATCAACTCCCCGCTGGTGGACACCCCTATGTGAGTTCAAGCCAATATAGACCACAATGTGAAACACTGACAATTCCACAACTGATCTACCCAGAGCAACATACCATATCTTTCTGAGAGCAGTGGTAACAGTTTTGCTGGCAGAAAGGTGTTTTATTAGAAATGATTTGAAATGAAATGAACAAACCTTCTCTTCCTTATTGTAGTGAGGATGTGAAGAGGCTCCTGGCTGCGTACACTAAGGAGAAGGGAAAGGCTGGTTTGGACAACGCCTATTCCACATACACTTCATCCTGGGGGTCAAATCCCAGCAAGGAGACCATCAAGAAAACCGTTGTGGAGATTGGAACAGACTACATCTTCCTGGTTCCTACTCAGACTGCCCTCTACCTTCATGCTGCCAATGCTACGTAAGAATGAGATTTTAATTGGCTCATTGCAAAAACCGATATCATGTATCTGTATGGTTAGGGGCAAGGCACCAAATAACTGTGTTGAGTCTGAGACCTGCATGGGCCCTAATTTTGTAGTTTCTAAGATTTGAGAAGAATTCAGCTTTTAGAGTGCTTTGTTTCTTCTTTATTTTTTTAGCCCCCTCTGTGGTGTGGTCATTGTCACAGATCTGTTTTTTCCTTGTCTCACTAAAGAACTGGCCGCACCTACTCGTACCTCTTCTCTCAGCCCAACCGTATGGGTGGCATTGGCAGGCCCTACCCCAGCTGGATGGGAGCTGACCACGCCGATGACCTACAGTACATGTTCGGAAAGCCTTTCACCACACCCCTGGGGTACTGGCCTCGCCACCGTGATGTCTCCCGTTACATGATTGCCTACTGGACCAACTTTGCCAAAACTGGGTATAATTCTGCACATAATTCTTAGGAGCATCATTAAACAATATATAACACATCTGAATCAGACATTGAAAAAGAAAACTGCAACTGCTTCAGTTCAGCTGCCCTTGTTTCTGGTTATTTCCACAGAGACCCCAACAAAGGAGAGAAGGTGCCTGCTACCTGGCCACAATTCACCAGCACTGGACACCAGTTCCTGGAGATCAATTCCAATATGGACAAGAGCTATGTTAGACAGAAGATGAGATTGCGTTACGTGCATTTTTGGACTAGCGTTCTACCCAACCTTCCTGTAATCATCTCAGAATAAAGAGTTTTTGCAAACATTTGTACACCTGCAGTGGTAACCCACAGACCTTCGGATCAAATAAGTATTGGTTCATAAAATAATTAACTCATGATGAAGACAAATGATATTTTCTTGGTTTTATTTTATTATGTGTGTGCCTCTTTTCAATATGTAGGGCTTAACAGATTCACTTGAATGAATGGCACGTGCATATAGGGGGTATTTTTGGTCATAATTAAAAGTACAGATAGAAAATTAAAAGAGATTAAAAAAAGACTGGGAGAGATTTAAAAACATACATTGATCAGTAAAACTACTGAAAAGCTTTTCTTTGTACTTTTGTAAGTTAAATAAAGGGTCATGTAAAATAATCCCATATTCATATTATTATTTACTTTTAATTGGAAAATATGGGGTTTGTAGATGCTTAATTACTGATGTTTTTTTATTTTGCCCTCCTCCACCCTATTCTTCAATCTTCCTTTCTCAGGAACTCCACATTCAGCTCAGGCTGGCTATCAATTTTTGCACCTTCTTTTTTAATGCTCCCTGTTCCTTCTCTTTTGTTCCTCCACTAATAGCTTCTCACTAGCCATTACGGCCAGAAATGCATTTCATTATGCAGTCAGTATACATTTCTGATGGATAAGCATAAGCAAATGATGGATAAGTATAAGCAACACCTTATTACATACTGAGTACTTGAGAGGCTATGAAAGTAAGATTCAATTTAAAACTGCTTGAAATTCAACACATGAAACTGAATAACATGAAATTCAAAATGGAAATGCTTAAATGGAAATACCTAAAACTTACATCTTAAATAGTATAAATACAAAATACTTTTTTTGCATTTGCACTTTGTGAGCTTTTATACAGTCTATGTCTCAGTCACTTACATACTACTTGTCCGTGCTGAACAATAGAGAGAGAGAATTGTGGGGCTTATCTGCCCTGTACAGTGTCAGAAACATGCATGCTAAAATGTTGATGTTTAGCAGGTATGATGTTTACCATGGTCACCATCATAGATTAGCATCTTAGCATGCTAACATTTTAATTACCACATGAGCACAGATGAGGCTGATGGCAATGTCAATAGTTTTATAGGTATAAATTAAGCTATACTGAAGTTTATGGAAGTCCATCCAGTTGTTGTAGAGAAATTTCACTGAAAACCACAAATGTTGCCCTCATGGTGGTGCTATAGGGAAAGTCAGCGGATCACCTAAATCATGAGGATACATCGTCTGGAAATAATGAATGTCTGTACAAAATGTTTACCTGATGATGTCTCTAGATTAAAAGCTAATAAGGAATCACCAAAATTATTACAATTCATCCTGAGGGGAAGACATTCAGGGGATCATCAAAGTCATTCCTATATATTTTTACATTTTTTATGAATGTCTATTCAGAAATGTATGGCAACTCACCTAGTTTACGTTAAGTGAAAACTTTGATCTTCTGGTGGCACTATAGGGAGGAGGTCAACAAAGTCATAAGGATTCAACTTCTGGGAACCATAAATATCTCTACCAAGCTTTATGGAAATCCGAATAATAACTGATCAGACATTAAAGCACTAATAAGACATTTCATCAAAAAAATTAAAATATCAACAGTAGCTCTAGAGGAAATAGTCAGGACATCACCCAAGTCTGTTCATCCACTGGGGACCATGAATGTTTCAAAAATTTCAGTCTGGACCCAAATGGTGGCAGGTCAGACCAACATTGTTCTGAAAGTGGATTATTATTTAATTGCTGTTGACTGAAGGAGTCTGGAGGAGCCTTATAATTTGTTCAATATTGCGGCAGACATCAAGTACACCGCTGGAGTCAATGACATGGACGGACATGTCTTTACTAGTTTAGAGGTTCCCTCAATCAACTCCTAAATGGTGGACCCCCCTGTGTGAGTTTAAGACAGTAGTGCCAATATAGATAGATCTACCCACAGTGGCAGATATATTCTTTGCGTACAATGTGCCCTTCAGTGGGGTTTCTTACTTCAACTAGCAAATGATGCACTTTCCTATAAACTTATTCAATTACAATAGAGCCAGGGGGAAAAAAACATTGGTTCAGCAAACTCATTAAGCCTCATTAAGCAGTTTTACTTATGTGCATTCAGATAATTAACAACATAATGCACATATATAACATCTTCTAAAAAGAAGTGCAGGGCTGGTTTCTAAATATTGCTGGTTGCTATTCAGTCTGCCCTCTATGAGTACATGATCTTGCTGGACGGATGTCTCAATCAATTCAATTTATACAAAGCTGTATTGCAGCCCACACTTACATGGTGAGAAATGAAAGCAGGGAATAACTGTTTACTTCAGAGCAACCCCTGGGTTCTGTCCTAGTCAATATCCGAAGGTGCATTGCTGTCTGCCACCAAATATTTTTAATACCACCACTTGAATATTAACGAATGCCATTAAAAAATAGTGGCTGTCTTCAGTGATGTTGCTGTCAAATAGTGCTCTTTATTAGTGTGTCAGTTATACATATTGTTTAAAAAGGGGATTAATTTCCTTATCATTTAATGACATAATGATACATTTTCATGTTTTTTAAATTAGTATTTTACCAGTTTATATGAGCTTCAAAGTTATTTTTTGAGCCTGGAAACAGTTGTTGACACAGTCCCACCTCAAGGTCCATTTAGTAGCTGTCCACTTGTTATGTAAATTTAGAATTTCCATGTTGGCTGAAAAGTTGATCCATCTGCTTATGAACATGTATGATGTGATGCCATTCCTGTTTTGATTGACCGGACCTACTCCTAACTCTTGTCTGAGCTTAAAACTTTCAGCTAGCACGGGCAGGTTTTACCCTGCCTGACAGGGAGCGGATCACTTGGATGACTTGCAGTACGTGTTCAGACAGAAGATGAGGCTCTGTCACCTGCATCACCTGCATTTGTATTTGTGGACCAGCATCATGCCCAACCTTCTCATAAACATCTCAACATCTCGGAATAAAGGAGTTGTTTACCTGTCCACCTGTACCCATGTAGATCAAAATCATCAGATTAGAAGTTGTTTTTGAATATAATAATAAATAAATTGAAAATAAATAAAATATTATTACATATGATATTTTCTTATTATTATTTAGGATAGTGCCAGATTAAAGTAAAATCAGGGGTCGGGGGTGTATCTTCTTTATTGACCATGTGTAATAAATGAGCTGCTGAGCTCAGTGCAAGAAGCCTACATACAACATTACAGTCTGAAATAAGCATTAATGACTCTTCAGAGCATCACCGGTAAAAGACACAAGGGGGCGCGTGCAGCACATGAGTCAGGCCTTGTCACCTTACTGTTTTATTAAACCTACAGTCGATAGTTTAAACAGGCTGTCATACATGGCTTAAATCTTCACATTTAGACCACATTAATTGAAGTAAAATAAAATATATGAACAAATAAACATGATGCATACAAGAAACTGTGGGATTTCACACAATAATTACAACTTTTGCTCAATAATGTAATTGTTCATGCTGTTTTAATGTGTGTAGGGCTACAATGATTCAGTTAGCCTACTGTTTCCTCTTTGTTGTAGTCATTAATAATGAGAATGTCTCAAATTGCTTTGCCTTGTTCATTTGATACACTATTAAGTACTGCACAGGCCTACATTATATGGCCTGACACACCATTCAGGCTACTGTATAGACCCTACACTACTGCCATGTAGGTACATTTCTGTTATTTCTAGTTATTTACCACTCCATTCAGTAAAATAATGGAGCTAGTTTTGACACTAAAAACAGTTTCCACTGCATCATGTGGATTATGGCTGACCCTCAACACTGGGACTGTACACATAGATTTACTGTATTGTTATTATTTATTATTATTTAAATGGTTTAAACTGACAAGCTTTGACTAATGAACTTCATTGAGCCGGGTTTGCTGGGGAAGAAGTTCAGGAGAGGCACAGGATAAAAGGAGCATCAGTGGCGGGAAGACTTTAGTAGTCTATGGTCCAGCCAGCCAGAAGTTGAGAGAGGTATGTGTTGTTCTCTTCAAAATTTGATAATACAAATTTAATATAATTAGTAAGGTATAATTTAGATTGATAGTAAGAAAACTAAGAAATACGTCCGAGTGCCTTTTTAAAAAAACAACATAATAAAAGCCATGGGACTGCCTTGGATAATAGCTAAACAGCAGCCATCAGCTACCGTTTTAGATGAACTGAAAGCGCACTTCAATATGAAATATAGGCTATGGTTTATAATAATAAAAGCCCATTGAATAATAACGAAACATTACAGAAAATAGGGCTTAACTTATCTTGTGTTTTATTCATTTCAGAATGGCCTTAAGAGCTCTGCTGTGGATATCTCGAGAAAGAGATGAATAGACCTAATCGGAGACCTAATCGGTATTCTTTTGGTTAGGATATACTGTATCACAAAAATTGTCTTTCAAAAGCCTCCAGCCTTTACTCGTTTGAGATGAGAACAGTGCAGATGGGCCAACATGGAGTGACAGAGTCAAACTTGTAGAGGGAGAAAAAAGGAAACATGACACAAAAGCACTTCTAACATCCCTGGAGAAATTCTTTATCCTACAGTGTGATTTTTAACTTTGTTTTCTAAAATTTTGGCTATAAAGGTCTCAAGCTACAGTCAGTCCCAAGTGAGTCTAAATCCATGTGGATTTGGGGGGGATGAGGGGATCTATGCACTGTATCACATGAACTGTATACCACTGGATGAACGACACACCTTATCTACTCTGACACACTGTACTCGGTCAGTCAGAAAGGACTCTACCAATCTGATGATGTGTTTATTTACTCCTAACTGCAATAATCTTTCCGTCATAAAATGGGATCTGATAGTGTTTAATGCAGATGAAAAATCTACTAAAAAGAACACCTACATATTGCTCGGGCCGGGCAAGATGAAAATAAATGTAATGCAGCATAAATAACAAAGCATCCTCTGTATTCCTCTTTCCTATATGCATATTGCAGTGGGTCCAATTTATGTTGCACTTCCTGGTTTAAGACAATCCTCTCAAGACTCTTTATTACAACTGATGTTAAAGCAACCAGTCGATAATCATTTAAGACAGACGGTCATGACATTTTTGGTACTGGCACTATGAGTGTGTTTTCCATACCCTGGGAATCTGGTGTAAATCCAGGGACATTTGAAGAAGCTGTCTGAACAGAGGGCTGAGTTGTTCCCTACACTCCTTCAGAATCCTACCTCTGATCCCGTCCAGTCCAGCTGCCTTATGTGGATTGATCTTTTTAATAATCTTACCCACCTCCTCTGCTGTAAAAAACAAGGACTGGCCATAGTCCAGATGTTGCCTAATCACATTGTTCAGTGCAAAAATCAAATGTATCAAATCTAGCATAGAACGTATTTAGATCATTAGCAAAAGTCATATCATCTTCAGTCATACTAATATATCTTTTCTTCTCCTTCCCTATCATTGTGTGCACTCCCTGCCATGGCTGCCTTAAATCATTGTCCCTCATCTTCCCCTCTATCTTTAATTTATATTTTTCTTGACAGTCGTTTATTAATTGCCTTAATTCCTTTTGTATAAATTTCATTTGGGACACCTCACCCTGTTCAAAAGCACGCCTCTTCTTTTTCGGTGCTTCTTTTAGTTCCCTATTTACCCATGGTTTATCATTTGGAATTAAATAATTGCAACTAGCTTAATTTAAAAGTATAATAAAAATGTAGAAAGTGCAATAGCAAATACATGAAATACAAATAAATTAATGCCATAGAAAAACCTTCTTGTTTTTAATACTTGAATTGTCTTATTGTCAAAAAAGCAATGAAATCAGCAAAGTATTGACAAAAGGCATATTTTACTAAACAAAAGGTAATGTGATAAAGCAAATTAATTAGTTATGAAATCAAAGCTATAGTCTGTTAATTACACTTGTAAGTTTTTTCTTCTTCACCTGTTAATGCTGATAACACACTACATAAAATGCTAAATGAGACAAATTTAATTCCAAACAAATCAAAATGAACAAATCATTGCTGGCAGGCTTATATAAAAGTACATTGATAAAATCAAAATGCAGAAAATGTGACTGCAAATAAATTTAATAATATCTAAAGCAACACAGTAAATGTTTTGACATTGGAATTCTTGTCAAAGTCAGTCATGTATCTGCTGCTGATGCTCAGACACTGTTAATGCTGAGGTGAGTACACAGCTGCTGTCTAGCTCACTAGATTGGATCTGCATAAACTACAAAATAGGATATGAATAGGAAATAAATCAAATTAACAAATAATTTTCAACAGGTTGATTTGAAGTATAAAATGCAAACAATTTTGAAAATGTAATAGCAAATAATTAAAATAACTATTCAAAGAGAAAAGGTACATTTTTGGCACTTAGGAATTCTCCAGTCAGCCCTGTTCATGCTGAGCTAAAGCTACATATGCTTGATCTTCATCTGCTTGCTTGGAGCAGTTGACTTTCTGCTGAGTCGAAGGACTTGGCTAGTGGTATGGACCTGGACTTGGGTCAACTCCATGTCCAATCTATGGCCGAAGGTCACATCAGATTATTATAATCTATGTAAATTTTTGCTGGTAGATGTGAGCTGCATTACACTCGCATTCTGATAATACTCTGATAATATGCTACTAGAATCAATTTGACTGTGTAAAATTTCACCTCGCCATGTCCTGTCCTTGCTCGTCCATTTGCTCCAGTTCTTTTCTTGACAGATGCTCAACAACCGCCACGCCAATGCAGTCGCTCACTACGTTGACAGAAGTGTTGCAGCGATCTCTGAAAGACAATACACACCACGGGGCTGAGTACATGTGCTTCTTCACACAGTGCTGTTTGATGTCAGGTGTTGTAATCACTGCCAAAACACAGGTTAAACTTACAGCAATGGTTCTATGATCAACAAAAGGGAAGCGTCCCTCGCAGGAATCCCAACGACTGTCAAAATGAAGAGAGTGATGACTGTTCCTGTAGCTGGGATCCCGGCTTCTCCTACAGTGGACACTGCTACCACCACACTGCAGGGGAAAGCAACAATTTCGTTCTTACAGTCGCTACCTCGCTCTTGTCAAAGCCACCAGACTCCCTTGACAAAAACAGTAATTTCACACCACCTTCACACTTGAGGAAGTTAACTTGACTGACATTATACCCCAAATTAATTATAATATTCAGAAAAAAATGTGTTCTATTAATTTTATTTACTATTGAATAGTTATTGTGTAAGATTATTCACTTTTTTATAACTTTAATTATTTGGTTAAAAATTTATATGGTTATACCACACTAACATTTTTGCCTTCAAACTCTCACAATTGATTAAAAAATTTTGATTAGAAATTTTAGACTAGGTCCTTAAAGAAACGATGTATGCAAATAATTTTGAGTTTATTTTCAAATTGTAATTTTTGAATTTAACTAAACCATATGGATACAAAACAGTTTGCGCCACGTCACTGACCCTAATCTAGCTGCTTTGAAAGGCTAAACAGCAACAAATATGGCCGCTGCGGTTGTTTCAGGAAGGGACTGAAAATGATGTCACAGAGCAAGAAACCAGACAAGAGTAAACCATACTGGCTTATGGAGTGAGCTAAAAAAACTGAAAAGTCTTGTGTTGTTGTGCTTGCCTGAGGTTTGCCTGTGTTAACAAAGTTGTTGACTCTAGCAAAATCAGCCAGAAGTTTAACAGACAGAGGTTTAGCCACAAGCTATAAGTCTCGAGTTGATGTTTTACTAGATCACATACAGTGACATCTGTAACGTTACTGTAAGCACTCTTGCATCGGTTGCTGTCTAGCCTTGGTGGCTAGCTCACCACTCAAGTTTCAAGCAACGTTATGCTGCTGCTGGTGGAGGGCAGTGCTGGTGGAGAGCCGGAGCTGGGCGAGCGGGCAAAATTACCGGGCTCAGCTTTCATGTAGTTCTATACAGTGTTGCGAATGAGTTACTTAACGTTACGGTACCTTGCCCTTAGACTTAATCTGTCAAAATGATGGATAGGCTTCTGTTTTTTCCATCATTGTTCATAAAATTCAGTCAATGAGAGAAAATATTTGATTCATGCGACTCCTTTTGGATGCACCAGAGACTCAAAGCCCCAGTTGTTGCCGGACAAAGCAAAACAAACCATGAAGGGCAGAGGTGGATAAAGTTTCAATAGTGACAATACCATCAGCTACTTCCTCTCTGCTGACAACACAATACTGTACGCCAACAATGACTAAGACATCAGCTCACTGAACCATGGGAAGAACTATATACTGAAATAATTGTGTCACTCTAAAATACAGTAAAGATAACATATTATAATTTTAATATTAAAATCAGTGTGCTACTTGCACAGAATTCAACCCCAGCTCTTAATGACAAGAAACAGAACAGCACAGATGAGAAAATATGATTGTGACTTACCCAAGTGTAATTAACTGGCTCCAGTTCAGAGTGATGCCGTTGAGCTGGGCGATGAAAACTGCCGCCGACACTTCATAAAGGGCTGTTCCATCCATGTTGACATTGATCCCAATCGGCAACATGAAGCGAGTGATTCTTCTGTCGATCATGTTTACTTGCTCACAACATTTTTCAGTCTGCGAGGCCGCATAGCTTGGAGACAAAATACATCGCTTGTTAGATATTAAATATCTATATAATCTCTCTATCTACCAATCTAAATCAACCCCTTTACTATTTTGTTGAAGATAGATTGATAGAAAAATAAAAATTCTAATTTTCTTACCTGCGCGAGATGAACAGGGTGTCCTGTAAGGCAGGTAAAATCCCCTTAATGATTGGATAGGGGTTTCGTCTCACACACAGGAGATAGATCAGTGGTACAGTCACTGCACCATGGATGGCGAGCCTGAAAAAGAGCAAAAACTACACAATGAATACTGATTACACCAAATGGAATAACAGGCAAAAGCAACTCCAACTCATTCACTCTGCAACAGTGCAAATAGTGCAAGAGTAGAAAACACACCCACAAATGACCACTGCCGCAAACTTTCCAAGTTTTAAGAGAGTCTGCGAGTTCTCCCCAACCTCAACAAAATAGCTTGCAGTCATGAACAACACTCCGACTGGCAAGAAGCTGGAAAAGAAATATGAGAATTCATTGACATTGTTGAGGGAAACTGTGAAACAGTTACTATGCCAGCACAGGTTGAAAAGAAACCAGCTATGTTTTTGACCGTGCAGGAGATAGAAGATATCAAAAAATTAGTTAACTACTGGTATAGGGCGCGATGTTTACTAATTTATAAAATATGGAAGTATGAAATGATGCCATTGTAGATTCAACATATTTTAAATGTAGAAGTTGACATTTTCTTACAGAACATATGTGCTGTTTCACCTTACCCTATTATCATTTTAACTACATGTTTGATGGCCTTGTTGAGGGACATCAGGATATCCACGACAAGTTTCCCTCTTTCTCCCATCCTCCTGAGGCCCCGTCCAAAAATAATAGACCAGATAATCAGACCCAAACTATTGAGTCCTTCAATGTTTTTACCCAGCAGACGAATTTCTGTTCTTTTCTGAAACGAGATGAGAAACTCAGGAAGAACGTCTGCAACTTTGTGTATCAGCAATTATCACCCTGAATGTAAACTTGACACAAAACTCTCCATAGCGACAGAGGGAAACATGTTTACCATTTCCAGGCTAGAATTGTCCGAATCTGCTTCAATTTCAATCTCCACTATCCGAGTCTTGTACTAATGATAACAGAAAAATCACATCATGAATATTACATTGTTTCTCTTCAGGGGCCATATATTGCATACCTGAGTAAAAAACATACCTGTTGATAGGTAGCCCGAATCAGATTATTTGGCACCATGTTCCTTTAAAGAGAGTAAAGAAAAAACAAATACCTCTACCAATATGAACCTGATGACTAAAAATAGATTAATCACCTCACATTTCACTGATGGATGCAATTCTAGGAATACACTGGTCCAGCATTTTGTGAAATGTTGGAACAGGCTGACCTAAAAACTAGGGCTGGCCCGAATGTCATTTTTTGAGCTTGGACACTTTGACAGTAATATATAGCGAATAATCAAAGCTTTGAAAATTCACGCTCTTCTTCTACAATAGAATTAGGCTTATTTAAATGTGTTCATTGTGTTGCTGTTTGTTTCCAGCCTACAGTTTAATACTGATTCATTTTAAAATATAGGAAATTTTACTGTTTTGATCTGTATCAATGAAATTAAGCAATTGTAAAATCAATAAACACCTTAACAACGTTCCACACTACTGCTGTCATCACTCAGTTTGAAGTGCTCCCACACAGCTGAGGGCTTCATTTTGTTTTCCCTGGAGCGTTACGTTCACTGCTGTCGGTGGAGGTCGGGCGCGCGAAAAAAAACCCCTTAATAATCGAATCTCATAATTGAAAATTGAATGTGTACCCAACGGTCGAATATTTGAATATTCGGGTCCAGCCCTACTAATAACCTTGCTGAACTGGAAACTGTAGCCAAAACATGTTGAGAAATCAGTAGTGGTAAGAATCAGGATGGGCTGTCACAATCTACACTTTCTCCTCACCTTACTAGATCCATCAAGGCAAAGACTGTGTCGAAGGTTTCATCATCATCATCATGGTGTGCAGCATTCTGACTGACCCCAGGCTTGATCAACATTGCCAATAATAATCCTACAACACATAATCCGGGGGAGAAAAATAATCCGGGTGTGAACACAGGAAGCAAAAACATTTATTCATTAGCTGTTCCATATGGACTGACTACAACACTATACAATAGCTAGATAAAAATATCACACTACACTGTGTAGTGTAGTGTGTGTGTGCAGAAACATGTGTGTGTATGAGTAAATGCTTGACTAACACTGGATTTCATGGCTCTACAAGAGGTAAACCCTGACATAATCACTCTGCAGCCCAACAGCATGAATAAAAAACTCCCTTTAGCTAAAATGTCACCTGGTGAAACAAACAAAACAATCCGTATGGATAGATATCACTAGAGGTAGGGGAGAAAATGTTCTCCCACCTCCCACAGAAAACTCTGCTCTGAACTGCCTGAAAACAGCTCGGTTATAGTCTAGCCGCTTCCCTTTCATCCCTGTGACGTCACAGGGATGAAATCTAAATACGCCTCGCCAAGCGGATAGTCCGACTCGCCCTCAAAAAAACACAGGTGGAAAAACACTGAGCTGCAACACACCTCTCCTCTCCCTTCCAAACACTAGCTCAACTTTCGAGCAACACTTGAGTGCTGTTCGAAATGGCTCGAACGATCTCTTCCTGTCTCCTGAGATGCCTTCAAACTGCCCCAGTAACAGCCAGTTTTGAAGGCAGCATCAGAGCTGCTTGAGCTGCCTTCACTTGAAAGTGATGCCTTCTGAGGCAGCTGTCTATTACGGTATTGAGGCAGTGAGGGAAATGCCTTCCGTTTCGAACACAGCCTACGTTGCCAAGCTGGTCAGCAACATGTACAGCTGAAACAAATCTGTGTTAACTGGCTTCTCATTGGCCCACACTTCTCTGCTTCTGATTGGCTAGTAGTCCATAACTAGGAAATGCGCATGTGCAACTCCCAACAAATATTGTTTAGAGACAAGATGTATCACTCCATAGCTAAAACGAAGCCTTCAACACAGGGTGAAAAGAGGACCTGCAGCAATGTGCAGTGTAACAAAAAATATATTTCTTTGGAAATTAAGCCCTGTAAAACTGTTCTGGTACAATCCCTAAATAAGATTATGAACATGAAAATGAGCATAATACAACCTCTTTAACTAAATAAAAAATTACATGATCACCAATAAACCTCAAACCTGTTTTTCACAGAGCAAAACTATGTTGCCTAATGTCCAATGCGCAGGTTATAGGTAATGCAGGGAGGGAAATAACAGTAAGCTCATCAGACGTTTCCTGAAAATAAACATTGTTCACGAGTCCTGCACCTCGAGTCTGAGTCAAGTTTGAAGTCTTTCAAGGACGAGTCTCAAGTCTGAAGTCACTGTGTGTGCGACTTAAGTACTCACCTCTGGTTTTATAATGTTCAGTTTTTGTTTAAACTCTGAGCTGAGAGGTGTTGGTTTTTCTTTATAGTCATTTGGAGCCTGTCGTTGTATTAGGCTGCATTGGGTTTAGCTAGGTGTACCTATTAAACTGGTAACTGAGTTTATATTTCAAGTATGGTAGTTCTCTTACCTGTACTAACAGACAGAAGAGTGGTTGCGACAAAGTATACTGCTGCACGTACGCAGATTCTTCTGGACGTGCCAACACTCAGAGTACAGATTTCTATTAAAAATAAAAACATGACATGAGGTGATAAGACTGAAGGTTAGACCATCAAGAAAATCATTTAGGAATTTAAATTATCTCATGTGAGGTTAGGTGTCACTAAGAGGATCATCTCTTAAAACATTTATAACTGGTATTCAACCCAAAATGTGAGAAATTGCTGTCAGCTATGTAAATGAATCGTATTATTACTTTCTGCATTCTGTGTCTAACATGTAGCCTAAAGTAACATTGAGAGATGCACCTGTGGCTTACCTATTATCACACTTGACACAATGAGAGGAACGGTAACCAAGTGAAGCAGTCGCATCAGTATTTCTCCTGGAAAGCCTAGGTAGCTTTTCTTGAGGTCCGACAGATTGGCGTAGGTCTTCAGAATTGTTCCCAAACCAACACCTGTAAGACAGAAACACAGACATAAATAAATATTAGAACTTCAGTACAGAAAAGGGGTTTCAAATCACTGAGAACAGAGATACAACAGAAGCATAATGGAAACCAAAAAATAAGTTTAATGCTCCTGTGTTTGCACAAATAAAGCATAATATAACATGACAGAACTAAACATCAAATATAGTTATGGCCGGGGCACTTTATCGACGTAGTCGACGTAATTACAAAAATATGTTGTCGAAGCATCGCTGCATCTGGTGAGATTCCCCTGGACAAGCTCCAGCTACAACAACGCGCCTTCAATCGTCCAAAGTTTGGGAGTATTTTAGACAGACAGATTTATTGATTAGACAATGTTTCTGATATTTATTTTGGATACATTGGTAAATTAATCAATAGGCAATATTTTTTTCTTTAGAATACACAAAATTAGTTGAAACTGATTTGAAAAATAATCCTTATGTACGGCCCTAAATAGGGTACAATAGGGCTGGACAATAAAACAATAACAATAATTATCGCAATATAATTTTTTTCCAATAACAATATATTAAATAAATATTCAATAAATGCTTGATTTTATTCACTTGAATCATACATGATTTAGAACTTTTACTCAGGAGAAAAAAATCAGCCTTTAAACTAAAAATAAAGAACAAATTGATATTTATCGCGATAATTATCGATATCGAAAGATATGAAACTTTTTATCGTGATAACATTTTGGCCATATCGTCCAGCCCTAGGGTACATCCATCCATCCATCCATCCATCCATCCATCCATCCATCCATCCATCCATCGTCAACCGCTTATCCTGCGTACAGGGTC
>JAPMOB010206252.1:0-19717 GCA_029875015.1 Lepomis gibbosus | reverse complement strand
TGAGTGATATTTCAGGTCATGGTCCCCACCGGGATAGAAAAACAAGAACACACACACACACACACACACACACACACACAGTCAGCTAATCCCTGGACTCAGCTCTGAGCCCTCAGTCTAATCGTAGACGAAGCCTCGCTGTGTGTCCACACCTCCACGGCTGGTTGAATCCTATTGGCTCGGGCACCAACAGCAAATAACCGTTTAACACGCTCACATGTCTGTCTGTGTGTGTGTGTGTGTGTGTGTGTGTGAGCACCATCACAAAGTGACCAAACAATTGTCTCTGTTTATTTACTGGGAGGTTAAAAATCCAGTCGCCAGCTGCCATGCTGCTTTTCATTTGACTCTCTTTATACAGCGACCCCCGCCGCCGCCCTGACCTCCCGCTCTCTGTCTCCCGCTCTCTGCCTCTTCAGAGTCGGCGGGTGGTTTGATTGAGTTTTACAGGCAATACTGAAAGCATGCGGCTCTGCTTCCCTCCTCGATGTGACAGCAGAGCAAAGTGTCGCCGTACGCTCGCTGCTGATACTGCGTCTTCCTCGCAGCGCTGAAAGAGACCCGGCGCTGTCGCACGCTCGGCCGGCGCTGGCAGGATGACATTTCTGAGGGCAGAGAGCAGCGATGAGGGTCAGAGAGAAAGAGGAAGGCCCCGAGGAAGGAAGGAAGGAAGGAAGGAAGCCACAGAAAATAAATGTCAGGCCCAGCATTGGGACTGCAGGGCCGAAGGAGGAGGAGCGTCCTCAGGGATACTAAAGAATGTGTTGGCAGACGCTGGGAAATTTCCCTTGTCTGACATTTTAACGAATGTGATTTGTCTTAATACTTTTTTACATCAAAGACTGTCCAACAAAGACTGGACTAGTGTAGAAAACATTTAACTTTCACACGGCCTTAAGTGAGCTATGACTTTTATAAAACGGTTACCAAGAGTGGCAAAAAGAATGTAGGCTAACAGACGCACTAGCCTGCAATCTGACTTTGTTTTATTTCATCAACAGACATTTATAAATACAAAAAGTAGTTCCACCAGGCTGCCGGTGGGCTGTGACGGTTGCTGAGCAACATACATCAAACGCTAGAATCATTAGAGCTATTTATTAATATGCACGATACTGTTTATTGTGCAGCCACTAAAAACTGTCCAGCGTCAGCAGATTGACTTTGGTAACTTCTAATATGCTCGCTCTTGTGTGCCGGCGGCCATCAGAGTGTAAAATGATAAAACTAATATTATACCTACCATAAAGGGCGGAATTGCGTCTTCTCCTTGAGAAACAGTCTTTTGAACAGGCTATTGAAACTTAAAGCTGATGATACAGGGGGCAACTTTTTAAGCAATGTTGCTGGGCAATGGCAAGTCCGACTATGTTCCGGCTATGTAACAGATGCGGGGCGGGGGGGAAGGGGAATACGGTAGTAATCTTTACTCATTACCGTTGACGGCTACGTTGCCCTGCACGATTGCTCTGAAAGTTGCTCTGTGTATCATCGGCTTTAAACTTTGTTGCAATATGGCAGACATCTGGGCCAAGCGGTGGACTGCTGAGTGTGTCTGTGTGTGTGTGAGAGGGTATAATAAGTATAATAAGACTTTACAATTATTTTAAAATGATTCTATAGAGATGCTGATATTGACGTTTGTATTTTGTATGTCTGTTCGATTTATAAGTCACATGACACGATGGACTGTGCAACCCAAAACAACCCCAGACACCCTGTTGAAGTCACAAAACATTGACGCCAGCTGAATAAATCATGATGTACTGGACAACATTTGCTAATCAGCACATAACACAAAGCTGAGGCTGATGGGAATATCGTTAGTTCTGCAGGCAGTTGGTCATAAATCAAGTCAGAGATCACAAATGTGATTACAATCCATCCTCTGGATACCATTAAAGTTGTTGTCTAGTTGTTGAGATGCTTCATTCTGCACCAAACGACCAATTTCCTGTAATCACAAAGCAGTTAAAATGCCAAAAGTCCTTAAATAACATGTTAGGTGAAAGGTAAAAATAACAGCACTCAGGAGGAGGATGATCAATTGTGAAGTTGTTTCCCATAATGCATTTTGACAGCCTCTAATTGTTCCATTCAGTAAGTAATTGAAAAACGTTTCTCTCCCGCCGGCTCGCTGTGCTGCTCGATCAGATCTGAGAGTCAAACCTCCGAGTCGAGGAGGAGTAGGAGGTGTTTTATGTTAAATGACACGGTCCTCAAAACCCCCAGCGCCGTGTGTCAGGCAGGAGAGCAGTCCGTACAACAGTCAGCGCTTGTTCGTGTCACGGCGGCGGCTCGCGGTAACACATCGGGTCGGCGTGGAGGCTGACTGCGCCGCAAATACCAGCTGCCAATCGCCCAACTCGTGACCTTTTCTGGGATTCTTCTGCCTCTGAGACTCGCAGAGCTGCTGGCAGGTGGTGAAACAACACCGCACCGTTAAAAAACACTCCTCAAGTCAAGTGCAGTAAAGTACAGGAGCGGCGGGAAGGTCTGGGAGGACAGAGCGTCACCCCCACTGGGAAGAAATTAGACGACAACTATTATTTATTCTTCTCTCTGCATATTGTGTCAAAAGTTTAATCTTAAAAGGGATGAGCAGGAAACTAGAAATGAAATGAGATACGAAGCAACGCAGGAAAAGGTGAACTATTAATATGCAAACAATAAATCTAAATGTGAGAGTATATGTTGATCTGAGCAACCCGTACTGCTGACAGTTCTGCACTTTTCTAGTTTCAGGTTGATCTCCGTGCCAAAAACCTTTCAGAACATTGCTCTCTTGATAATCAGACACCACAGTCCAGATTAGAGGGTGACATGGGAGTGGATTTTTACTCACACCCCACTCCCAGAAAAATAATCCTGTCCCAATCCTGCAAGAGAAGCTCCAGTCAAAAAATCTGAAAATAGTGTTTATTGATATTTGAAATGCACGTTTATATATAAAAACAGACCTATGGTTCCCGTCCCGCCAGGAATCTCGTGACCCACAGGTTTCCAAAGAAAATATCAGCCTCTAGTCCAGCTGTCAGAAGTTCTGAGTGGATAAAAATGTTGATATGTTCATCTGAGTCGACTTCAATTATTACACATCACAGCAATAAGCTTGATGAGCAGCAGCAAGTACTGGGAGGTCTTTTTATGGCCAGAGTTTGGTCTTAAAGGAATACCTGCAGACACTACTCAGGGCAGAATAGAGGATTAGTACATAAACGTTTTTAATATGCATATTTTAAAATGCTTTCCTGTAAAACCTTGGAAACCTTAATGTTTCCAAATCTCTCAGGCCACATTTTTGGGAAATGACGGACGAGACGTGTCCAAAATGACGGACGAGACGTGTTGCAGCCTGAGCAGAGAGGTTCTTGTCCATCTTTTCTTTCTCAGTCTCTCTGTCTTTTCTTCTTCTTTCGGGTTGTCTTGAAACAAACAAACAAAAACTTAATTGTAGAAGCAGAACA
The DNA here is from genome assembly GCA_029875015.1 of Lepomis gibbosus. NCBI lineage: Eukaryota > Metazoa > Chordata > Actinopteri > Centrarchiformes > Centrarchidae > Lepomis > Lepomis gibbosus. The sequence goes on along the minus strand of JAPMOB010206252.1, from coordinate 16,250 downwards.
AAATAACGTCTGGCTGCAAAAGACAAACGATGCGCTCCATTCTTTCTGTCAGGGCCCCTGAACGCCTCACGGTACCGAAGGCCTCCTTCATGAACTGTGAGCAGGAAGCTCAGGTGGCGGACGTCTCGAGCCTCTCGCAGTGTTCTCAGTCTTCCTCCCTCCCTCAATCGCTCTTCCTCCCGCTGTGGCAAAATAAAACCAACTGTGACTAACGAAGTAAACTTCTCACCTGAGTCGACGGGCCTCCTGAGCGCCGAGCTTCATCCATCCAGAGCCGGACGTCACCGGGACAAACAAGACAAGAGAGCGATGCTTCAGCTGCTGCGTGACAGCCATGACCGATGACGGACGAGTGGACGCTCGGAGGATCCACATCCTCATTTTGCCGCTCTCGTTTTTTCTTATTCATCACGATGAATGGATGCAATTTGTTTGAAAACATTAGAAAAGTTTGCAAGAAGAGAAAAGTTGAGTGTGAAGCACTGCAGGGATTTGACTTCTACATTTACTCCCCCCTCCTTTTCTCAAAAACTGTCAATCAAGGCAGGGCTGGAGGTGAGGAGGGAGGGAATCTTCTTCTTCTGTGGTTCGTATCCAACACAAAAGAAAAACACCTCCATATATCTAAGAGCGTCTCAAGGGAATAAAAAAACAAACAGAGCGGGGTGCCGTCGCCCTTCGGCCCCTTGAAGAAACAAAACGCATCCACAGTACACACTAAATCTGATTTCAGACGCTGTGAAGTCACTGACTGACTCCCCTCCAGGTGTTTACATCCTGGATCACAGGCTGCAGGTTGGATACAAGAGAACTGCATCGAGCTGCTTTCCCACCTGCAGATGTTGTCTTTACATCACAGTGTATGTCAGCGGTTTGTGTGCGAGAGAAACAGGTTGCTGTGGTGTTTTTTCCCCCCCGTTGCGTCTATAATGTTGCTTTCACACTATAGCAAAAAAACAAAACACACCAATTGGCATCTCAGGAGTGAATAAACAGCAGGTTTTCTTGTTGCTGAGATCGTTTTGGTCAGGTTTGTTACCAGTTGTTTGTTTAAAAGTAGCGATCCCTGCTGCCTGCGTGTGCTAATCCATTCTTTCACCCGTGTTCTTTGTCTTTATAATATTTATTTTTCTAATAGCAAACAACTCCGCGTTTGGCGTTTCACGTTATTTCCCGTGTCACTTCTCACGAGTGTTTTCTTGACAAAATGTGGTTTGGAGACCGGACAGAGTCGTCGGGTGACAGAGTCGTCGTCAGCTCGTGTGGTGTGACCTCCTCTCGCCAACTGCAAGACGTTACAGGACAGAGTCATGCAGTCTGAACAGCACAGCGACCTGCTGACGGTTAAAGTCATGTCGTCTGCACTCGGCTTTACAGAACTTGAATTCCACAGTCTTTTCCCCCCGCCTGTTTCTCACGGTTTAACTATATTACATTCAAAGTCAACTTTCTTTACTGGATGTGGCGTAAAAACTAATAAAGCAACTGCAGCTGATTGAATCTCAAGTATCTTACGACCAACCTTTGAACACTTTTTCACCTGCTGTGTAAAACACGTTAAATGGATTTTTTGTGTTTGAAGCTGCAGTTTGAGAACAAACAGGTTTATTTTATAAAAAAATAAATAAATAAAAAAGAATCACACGCACACACACGCGTAAAGTAAAACTCCTGGCTGCCATTGTTCCACCTTCAGCTTGTCACAGTCTCATCACGGCTCATTGTGTGGAAGACAAAACCATCGAGCCCATTGATCTGTAAATCAGATTTCTGTACTGCACACTGCAAACACAGATCCATTGTTTGTTGGAACAATATGGCAGTGAATGATGAGCTGTGTTACTGATAGCAGCAGCACTGATAAACAACAGTCTGCATAACAATGACTTCGCAGTCACAGCAGATTGAATGAAAAAAAACACACAAACGACAAAAATGCTGGAAAGTTTCTGAGGAGAAATTGGCAGTCAGAGTGCAACATTATAATTAGCGACATACTCTGAGGCCATAAAAATTCCATTCTCAACCTCTGCAAAAATAATTGCAGTATTATTTTCAGCCCTAATTAAGTGGCTAAGGCTTCTTACAAGGGTAAAAAATTAATCCCTTTTCTAAATCCTATATAATTTAATGTGAGAGAAATCAAATAAATAAGAGGCTCCGGCTCTACTGTGAGAGGGTTTGATATGGGTGATTAGGTGAGCGCGGCGTGAAGAAGCCCATTAGGATTGTATGGTGTCATCATGGCAGCTCCGGGCGGCAGCCCTAATCCACTCCCCCTGCCTTCGCCACCACCGCCACCGCTCGCCATTTTCTCTCCGACTGCAGCAGCAGCAGCAGCAGTAGCAGCAAAGCAAAGATGAGGAGCCATTGATTGATTTTTATCCCGTTAAGGAGATGGGAGGCAGATAAATGCCGAGGTAATGAGGGGCAATTACCAGCAATGATAAGCTTTATTATGGAGCGAAAGTGTCCTTATGTCAGGAGAGAGCAGAAAAGCTGAGAGTTTTCAGGATAATGAGTGATCACAGTGTTACTGTACAGGCTGGATCCAGACAAACTCAGCAAACCCTCTCAGTAAATATATTTCCCTTTAAGACTCATGTGACTCACTCTGAAACAAGATACTTATAAGCTTGTGTGGGCGGAAATAGTTTTTTTTTCTCATTTGTGATCTTGTTTAAAAAGATAGTCAATTGTTTAATTATTGACTGTTTCAGCTGGGGAGCAAACGTTTTGTGTCGTCACCACTAGTGCAAGAAACTTTACGACTGCAAACACCTAATGTGGAATAAGTGAAGAAGTTCTAAACTGACTTGTAAAACTGAGAAGATAAAGCTATATAAACCTTGATATATACAGAACCCTGGTTAGACCATGTGTCTCATAAGTAAATCGATAAAAACAACTATGCACACATGCACAGGTTAACTCCCAGTTCATTACATGTTGTTAAAAGGTAACCCGACTGACAAGCAATGTTTTTACTACGCTCATGCAATAAAACCTTTGCAAATTAAAAGCCAATACTTTCACATGTTTAACAAGCATAAAGAGCTAGAGTGAGAAGCGTGGTGAGATCTGGTGAGAACGCAGGAATCCTGAAACACGGGTAAAACACACATCAGGAGAAAAGCAATCACAAAAACCACCAGAGAGCTGACTCTAGAACCAAAGAGGCAGCGAACACTTGGTTTGAAACAATCTGGCAATGAGTAGCAGAGGGATGATGAGATGATTGGAACCAGGTGCGCCATCCTATCAGGTGTCCAGGTTTATAGCCACGCCCACAATACACACGGGGGGTGGGGAGTTCAGCGCAGACAAAACATAGCAAAACGTTTTTTTCAACGGAAACGGTGCTTCCCTCAACACCCTGCTGTTTACGCAAGTGCACTGAATTTTCCCACTTTTTTAACGCCGTTCCGTTTACAAACTTGTGGCAGCTGATTGGGTAACACCTGAGACACGCCCAGCAAACGGGAGCAAACAGACCTCGAAGCCCGTTGCAGAACGTTGCGCAAAGTTGCAAGGAAACATGTCGTTCAATCAGAAAACGTTGCAAACCGGTGCAAAACGTTTTGAGATTGAACTCGCCCCAGGGGTGCTTCTCAAGTCTCTTATTTGTACTTTCATCACTCTTTGGTCCTCGCTTGAACCGGAAGCTCTTATCTGCTCTCCGAGGAGTGAGGAGCGATTTCTGAGGAGCTATGAGCGAGGACACACCAGTGCATCCTTCGCGGAAGTCTTACTGGGTAGCTGTGATATTGATTGGACGCTGCAGTTGATCGGACTGATCTGATGCATCTGGAAAGATAACATTGAACTCAAGTGTATCACTGCAAAGTGTTAGACAATATTTGATTTGTTTTATGATTCACTGTCTAGTTAAAATCTGAGTTCGCTGTAGGTCTGAACAACAGCCCACCACACAACTTTCTTCTTTTAGCCTATTAGAAAGATTTCTTCTTTTATTTCTCCCATCAACTTTTTTTATGGAGACAATTAAAGTCAGAGAGAATCTGTAAGCAAGAAACATGTTTTACATAATTTATTATCATGTCTAGTCACATGTGAGGCTGTTCGTTTAGTCCAAAGAGACGACTATCAAACACAGTAGACCTAAACAAGTTAGGAGTTGGACAAGTCACTAAACTGCACTTAAGACTCTAATGAAGGAAAGTAAAGCCGCTCATCTAGCCGATCTTAACCTGCATCTGATGAAAGCAGCTCCACGAACAAGTCAAACAAGTCTCTAGCCGACTGAACGCTTATCCAGCTGTGATCAGCTGCCTTCATCGTCAAAAACGGAGGAAAGGACGGCTCATGTCTCAAAAAACTATATTTCCTCATCCTTTCTCTCCAGGCTTGGTTTCCTTGCATGTATCCCTGGTGGGCGGGACTAAGACCCAAGGAAAAGACGCAAGTGAGGGAAACGTGGATGCAATTAAGAGACTTGAGAAGCAGCCCAAGACAGACGAGGAAGAAAACCAGGAAAAACACAGACTATGTGCACACAGCAGGTCTTCATGCTCAATTCCATTTGTTTCCCAGATCAGTTTTTAAATGTGGACCATATCGGACTCCAGTATAAACGGGCCTGAAAGAGAACCGCATGCGCAAAAGAATAATATAATGTCACACACAGCACGATGTCGTACCGAAGGAAACATAGACGTCACAGTGGTTAGCCCATACTTGCCAAACCTCCCGATTTTTACAGGAAGGATTTCATCGCCCTCTCGCAGTTTCCTCTGGGGGGGGGTCACATTTTTTTAGATTTATGACCAATATTCATTCAAACATTAAAAGCGCTACAACTCTCTCTCTCCTCCCACCTGGACAAGTAGCATGCATGTGATGCAGAATGATCGCTCACATGAAGTCCGATCTGACTGTCCAGACTGAAGTTGCATTTTTTAAAAATCCGACCTTTTTCTCCGACATGTTCTCGGGGTCCCTGGGGACTCACTTCATTGAAAACCTGTTAACATCGCCACAGCTATCAGTCATTGGTTGTTGGTGCTTCGCTTTCTAATTTCTGTAACAACATCGGTGCCAGTGTCTTTGCCATATCCAGGCTAGTTAATGTAACGTTAATCTTTATTATTTGATGACGTGTTTATTGTTGTTGGGCAGGAGAGAGGGAACAATGCAGCGAAGAGGAGAGAATAGAAGAAGAACATGACTTTTCTGCAACCTTTTGTCACTGTAAGTAACTTTAGTAAGATGTTTAGCTGTCAGGATAATGACTAAAATTTCCGACCCGAGTTTTTCCACAGCACTCCCTCATGTTCACAACCGCTCTCTGGTTAACGCTCCGACCGCCTGCAGCTGTACATACAGACAGAAATCAGTGAAGCTGCTGGGGTGTACATACTGTTACTGTTGTTATCTGATTCCCTCAGGAGAGAAAAACGAGCGAGTGATTTATTTAAAAAAAAAAAAAAAAAACCTTGAAAAGAATTTTTTAACATGAGCTCATCAAAACGGTGCGAGAAACCTGAAAAGCACTTTTGATCAGACGGTGAAAAGTTTGATCAGAAGTCTGATGAGTCGGGAAAGAGAGTAACAGAACAGTTTGATGCACTAAATGAAATAAAGGTGGGTAATAAATAAAGAGGAATCAAATCGTGTCTTTCTATCTCTGAAGTTTAATATGTTCTTTTTTTTCAATCCGTTCACTCTGGTTCCAGGTGCTACCCTGAAACGTGAATAAATGAATAAATCAGGTTTGTCTTTGAGGTAGGAGACATCTTTGACTAGACAGGAGGAGTGGAAATGGCAGCTTTAATTGGCACGTCCGACTGTTTTTGTTCTGGATTGGCAGTCAAGCCTGATGAAGTAGAAACTGTCTGACATGATGATCAGTTGATGTGAAGCCAGCGGCAGACAGACTGGGAGCTCGGTCCATTACTGCTGCAGCTCGGAGACAAACCGCCGCTGTCAGGTGAACAAAAAAAACCCCCGACCGCATCAATCCTTTCCTCAGAAACCTTCACCGTGTTTATGGGTTTGACTTGTGGTTTATAACCCTCTAAATGGTCTGGCTGATCTCAAAACAGCTCAGCAGATCTGTTTGGTCAGCAGCAACTTGCGTACTTCACCTCAACACAGCTCCGGGTGGATCTGCGTTTAGCATCTACCAGACATTTGGCAGGACTCACATTTAACACCTGAATAAAAAAGTAGTTTCTCACACTGATGATTGCATCATTTAATAGTCTGTTAACCCAAATTCAGCATCATTCTGTCTTCTTTCTCTACTTGTTTGTACGAGTCAAACAAGCAAAACAGAACTGAACCGTGGTTGTCCAATCATAACTTAGCAACCATGAAGTCTAGCAAGCTTCCGATCTCTCCTCATGAAGCGCATAAGACCATGACATACTAAGAGAAAAGCATAATCAATACTTTATATTAACAATAGGTCAAAGGTGTATCTGAAGCAAACAGCTGTTTTCACCCATCAAGCTCTGATAAACGCACCGTACTTCACCTGCTCAGCAGTTAGAGACGAGCTGGTGAACATAGAGGAGCATTTAGCAGCTAAAGATATTTCCCCTCAGGAGCAGGTGGAGACCAAAGACAGATCTAAAAGGAGAGTGCAGGCGGCACACTGCAAAAACTGAGCTCTCAAAAAAAGCATTAAAATGGGGGGGAAATGACTTAAAATAAGCAAAATTATCTGCCAACAGAAGGAGAATATTTCACTTGCTAGTTAAGGCCAAAACTAAAATTCTGAAAAAGAAATATCTTGTCTGACAAAAAAACAAGCATATTTTGCCTTCAATTAAGATAGTTAATCTTACTAAGATTTTAGTTTTTGCAGTGCAGGATAACAAAGCATGTGTTCCTTCTATGTCATACAAATCACCCTGTCCTAAAGTCTAAAGCTGATGATACACGGGGGCAACCGAGCAACATTTCTCAGGCACTTTCCCAGAGAGAATGGGCAACACGTTTGCATCTGCATTCTTTAGATCTGTCATGGGCAAATTTAGAGATCCTCCAATCAGAATGCCAGCATACGATCACATGACAGGCTTGGAGCTTTCAGAAAAAAATCTAACAACATGGTAGCATTTCAACAGCAGTGGAGCGAGGAAAAGGAGCATCAACTTAAATCTTTTTACGCCGGTAAGTTGTCGTGTGTGTCTGTTTGAAAACACTGATCTCTCTCGTTTTTGTGTAACGGGATGTAAAGTCGGCTATGTGTTGATCGGATAGCGGCGCGGAGGTGGCGGGGATTATGGTAGTTACCTTTACTGTGCTGATAAATAATTTTTATCGGTTCACAGGTTTGTATTTTTAGGGACATATGCAACTAAATTGGTCGCATTGTAGAGCCCAATAGACTTCCAGCATTGTGAAAGCGAACACATAAAAAAAAAATGGAATGCATGCAATCAAATTAATGTTCGCTAATTAATAATTATGGCAAATTAACCAGAGTAACTCAGTTTTGTGCTTTACGTGAAACTTACATAAGTAAAAGGACTGTTGAAGCCAAAATAACAGTCCACCTCTGCAGTGTCTCGCTGGCAGTAGATTTGCACCTCTGATTGGTTGTGGGCTTCTGTCCGTTGCCCTGATTAGTTGCCCTGTGTCTCACCTGGTTGCCCATTGATGGCCACATTGCCCAGCAACATTGCTCTACGATGCCCCTGTATCATCAGCTTAACCTTAATATGGAGCATTGTCTTATTATCATTAAATGCAGTTTTGAACACAGTGTACGTGTTTGAATAAGTTTTAAAAGAGTCTGCTTGGTGTAATTTATATCCTCTTTTTGGGACTTCTTAATTTAAACCTTTGTTTGGTTTCAACTCTCATGTAAGGCACTTTAAAAATTGCATTTGTGCAAAGTTGAGCTTTACAAATAAAGTTGAAATTGAACTTGAACACCTCATATCTGCAAAAAAAGATTATTTTTTTTGTAGTTGTTTTGCTGGAAGCAGGAACACAGCAGCTATTTTCTCTGATATGTATTTTGGAAGTGATACAGAGAAAAATGATCGGGTGTCAGAAAACAGATTCAACAGCAAAATAACTGAGCTTTTCACTTCATGGGGGAAAAAAGGACAAAAACACTGAGAGACGCAGGTGTATGTGTGTGTGTTTGTGTGTGTTTTCATCCAGTTTTTGTATTTTCCTGTTTTTGTTTTTCTCTTCGGATGCTTTATGTTTTCATCTGCAGCTGATCCTGACTCAAGGTGATAAACATGGAAATAAAATCCTGCTTTTGTATGTTTTCATTTCCTGTTTAGGAGCAGCGCAGGTTCTTCTTTGTGAACACTCACACAGCTGAAACCCAAGGGCACGTCGCACAATAATGCCGTCGCTCAAAGTGCCTCTGACATCCCACTAATGGCTAGAAAGCATTTATTATCCACAACTAGAATTTTAATAAAGTTCTAATGGGAGGAGTTTGAAATAAAAAGGTGATTCATACACGGGGAGATCTTTTCAAGGTTTTTCTCATTTCAAACTGCCGCCTCGATCAGCGCTCTGTAATTACAGACAAAAAGTCTGGTCTGATGTTGTAAAAGACAAACACCCCTTTGATTTGTGGACAGGAAAAACATGCAGATGAAAACACACCTTCACACCTGTCTTATCTGTCATATCCTTGATCTTAACTGACGTGGATGTGTCTGATTTTGTCTTTTCGAATGGACCAGAAACTCATACTTGATGCTTCCATCAGCCACAAACTGCTACAGACATTCTTCAGTTTCCTGCATACACTTACAAATTCCAGAATAATACCGCACTCGTCTGGTTTCAGGCTTTTCCACCAGGTGTTAGGAACCGGCTGCAGAGACACCGCAGCATCAGCGAGGTGGATGATCAGGTCTGGCTCACAGACCGTGTTCCAGTTCATCCCAAAGGTGTTGGACGGGGATGAACTAGAAAAAACATTTCTGTTGACACAAAGCTGGAAGAACACTACATATCTAATATTTATATATAACTAGCATAAGGTGTTCAAATCTTCATTGCTGTCTCCCTCTCTCAGGTTTTCAGTACCCCTCTCTACGCTATCAAATAAAAAGGCGAAAAGAAAAGCTTTTTAAGATTATCAAGAAGACATTTCCTTTCATTGGAGCTAATGGCCAAACCAGAAGTACACTAATGCACAGTAAGACGTTTTGTTTTGTTTTGGTCGCTGCAGGAACATACATATAACTGATATTCACATTTCTACAATTTGTGAGTAGTGTTTGGATCAAAAGTTAGTTCAACCAGTCAGCTTGTTCGACATGCAGAGGCAAATAATGTGTTGGTCATACTTAAACTACAAAATTGTACCAAAGCGACATGCAGGACAAAACCAGTCCGGCAGTAAGGAGACTGGAACTGAACTACGTCACATACGTCACCCCCGAGTTGTTATTTAAGACGTCAACTGTGACTTTCTTTGACAGGAGAAAAAAATCCCAGGCTCCTGAGTGAAAGTCCTAACTTTACTCGACCCATCCAATCACCTCCTTAGTTTATAGCACGTCCCCTGGCTTCTTCCTTTGCCCTGTAACGGGCCCTTATACAGCTGACTGGCTTGATGGATATGCTGGACAGATCCAAGAGGAAACTCACGAAGAGGAAGTGCCAAGGGCGTCCCTTTGTGTTGAAAAGTGGCGGGGACATAAGGGCTCAGATTAGGGGTGTGAAGAGACACTTAGCTCGCCAGACATCACGATACGCGATAGTAGGTTCACGAGAACGAGACCAAAAGATCCTTAAACAGTGTTTTAAAGACATCCTCAATGTCGAGATATACGAGGGGGGTCAGTTCTGGTGAACGTTTCTGCACCAATTTATGGTGGAAATGTTTTTATTTATGTAAAAGGAAACACAAAATTCAGGTGGCAGGTGACATTTCAAAATATATAAATATAAAAAATATGATTCAGTGCAGCTCTCAGTCATTCTGTGCTGCTTTCAGATCTGTTTCTACTGTAGATCAGCTTTTCTCCTGTAACATCATCCCTGCTGAGGCGACACATATGTAGGCAGGATTTAGTCACACATTTGTTTCTTCTATATTTTAATTGCATTGCGTGTTTCATTAATGTGCAAATAAACCTTTCTAAAGGCATTTTCATTTGTTATTTAACTACAAGCCGTATATCTGAACGTTTTAACCAATTATGCTTCAAAAAAGCAGTTAGGACACAAGACATGAGCAGCTGCATGATCAACCTATACAGTCCTCACCACAGTTCTTGTGGTGAGGACGTGCTGGTTGTTCGGATTTGTAAGTTGACCTACGCATGCTTTACCCAAACACCAGATGTAGAACAGTGATTCCAGCTTAAGATGACAGAACAATATTTGCTAAACTGTGGCAGTGTACTTTTAACCCATAGAAAATGGCTTTCACTTCCAGACTTTCTGTGCCTCTTTGATGAAATGCAGAAAGAGGAAAAAAAAAAGACCATCACGGTGCTATTTTGTTTCCACTCCTTCTCTTTTATTCTACATTGACATGACAAAGCTTTGACTGCAAATAGTTTTCCCCCCACCGGTATAAAATAATGCCCTCAGCCCCTGTCTCACGCGTGTGACGGGACATCACCCTGAGGTATTTTTAATCAACTCTCCTCTTTTTTAAGTGCGTAACTACGGTAATTGTGTGCTGGGCTGTGAGTGACCTGTAGGTTACACCAAAATGCATTTTGCTGCTTTAGCAATGCAGGCTGTGGAGACATTGTGTGAGTGAAGCCTTTCTGAGCATCTTTCATGAAAAACATGACAATGACAAACGAATACGTGCACGCTGCTGTCTGCTCGCCTCGTCTGTTATTCTACATTGACATGACAAAGGCATAATTAGAATAACTGGGCGTACTGTGCCACAAATCCATGTGAAAACCACATCCAGCTGAAAACACAGCATTCGATTCATATGTACTTAAAGAAGATAACATGTACTCTAAAATATATTGTAAAGTATATTGTATATTGTTAAAATATATTGTGAGGTTGCTGTGTCGTGTTTATAGATAAATGCTTTTAAGATCATAAACGGTTCAAGAACAAACCTTTTCACAAAGGAGAGAAGAAAAGTGAAAGCATCTCAGAGAATCCTAGAGGGACTGACATACGGTACAGACCAGAGAGCAGCCTTAACTCATCAGATGTTCAAGAAATATAAATAAACGGGCCTCTAATCATTAGTAGAAGCTACGTAGATTTTTCAAATCCCACAGAGGCCCCCAAGAAATGGGGCCCCTTCATAAAATGTCCATCTGCACTACAGTCACACAGCACATTCAAAAACCCATAGACAGGCAGGCAGGCAGAGAGGCAGACAGACAGAGAGGCAGACAGGCAGACAGACAGAGAGGCAGACAGGCAGACAGACAGACAGACAGGCAGACAGAGAGGCAGACAGACAGGCAGGCAGACAGACAGACAGGCATACAGAGAGGCAGGCAGACAGAGAGGCAGACAGACAGACAGGCAGACAGACAGACAGGCATACAGAGAGGCAGGCAGACAGAGAGGCAGACAGACAGACAGGCAGACAGGCAGGCAGACAGAGAGGCAGACAGACAGAGAGGCAGACAGGCAGGCAGACAGACAGACAGACAGACAGACAGGCAGGCAGACAGACAGACAGGCAGACAGGCAGGGAGACAGACAGGCAGGCAGACAGACAGACAGGCAGGCAGGCAGACAGGCAGGCAGACAGGCAGGGAGACAGACAGGCAGGCAGACAGACAGTCAGACAGGCAGGCAGGCAGGCAGCTCATTTCCAGCGTCCAGCTGAGCAGTAGCCGCTCTGTCTTCCAGCTCCTCTCACATTATTTTATGGCGCTCGGCTCGGCAGGGAGCAGAAAGCCTCAGAGCCAAACTGTACCTACTACTGGATGAATTTCCAGCTCTGAAAATATTACATTTCCTGTGTGCAGAGATGGAAATCAGTATTCTAACCCAAAGCAAAAATATGATTAATTGCTCCCTGCCTGAGTCCAGGCGTGAGGGTAATAAGCCCGACTGGAGGAGTTTCTCTTTTCAAGCTATTCAGCTTTGCTCCCATATGTGCAAATACATTTTTAAAGTATGCACTACATTAGAAATATCCACAGAAAATTGAATTTGGATAGTTACATGTGTAAGTACCAAACTCATTTTAGATGAGGCTAAATGAGACCAGAAAGAAAAGAAAAGGGAAAAAACAGTCTGCAGCTCTTTGATACAGTGAACAAATAGCAGCGGTGAATGCTTCCATTTCTCTCTCTCTCTCTCTTTGGCTTTTTATGCACAGTCTCAAATGCCAAAGTCAGGGAATCTTTTCATTAGTTTTGGGCTCAGACACATGCTGAAATAAATGCACCTATTTTCATTGTAATGTGTGTTAAATATTTCAGAGATTTCCGGACCCTTTCACAGAGCGAGAGAGAGGGAGAGACGGAGGGCAGGGAGAATGGAAGGCGCCGCCGTAACGTTGGCGTCTAAAAGAAAAGAAAATGCTGAGGCGAGAGGTTGATCTGCTCTGCTGAATATTTTTCTCATTGTGTTATCAGAAAATAGATAATGTGTTGGTATGTTTGGCTGTCAGTGACGCCGCAGAGCTGCGTGTTGATGATGAACTTCCAGGCCTCCTGAAGACAGATTACACTGAAGGAAACTGCAGTGCTGTGGTGGTTTTGTCTGGTTCACTATTGAGTATCTAAACCATCAGAACCATCAGCTGCTTTAATGGCTGTTTTTTTCAAATGAATAAAATGACAGAGTGGAATAACTGATACGAGCGGTGAGGACATGTGAATGATTCTGCTGTATCTTGTGCCGACTTGTTTCAGAAATTATACTTCAAAAAAGAAGCAATTTTTCACCTCAGCGTGTGTTTTCCAGGCGATGAGTAGTTGTACTGTTTACGTGAATGAAGGTGTAAAAAGCCTTTACTGTCTCCAGAGGGAGACAGTCTGCTTCGGACAGGGCTGAAGAGGTTGAAAATGAAACAAATCTTGGTGGTGTGGAGTTAGAAAGTGAGCTAACCAGACCTCTGACGCCCGCTGCCCATTTCTGCTGCAGGCCTCAGGCACATTAGCTGCTAACTGGGGGTCGACCAATAATCTGTCTGGCCGATTATCGGCGCCGATAGTCAGCATTTTTCCAATAATCTGGAGCGGTCATTTTACAAACAGATAGCCTGTGTCATTAATTGATTGTGCGGAAGTAGCCAATAGAACAGGTGAGCTCTGCATACATGTGGAGAGGAGTGAAGTGATCTGAGCTGATCACACCTGGTACTAGTACAAGGCTGGTACAACAAGCAGGAACGTGCACAAAGCGATATTTTAATCTGCTCTGTCTCATGTTTTCCACAAGCACATGTGCTTGATCGGCTAATAGCTAGTTAGTTATAAACAAGCTAAACCTCTCTGTCTGTAGCCTGTTTAGCTGAGATGCTACGAACTTTAAAATTTAGCAAACCCTCTTAAACTCAGCTGCTTGTTGAGAGAAACCAGCTCCTCTCCACAGCAGCAGAGGAGCAGGAAGAGGAGGAGGAGGAGGAGGACTATCACGGGCTGCTGCTGTCTTCAATCTAAACTTCGTTCAGTATTTTGATGTCAGGAATATAGTTTATTTTACATGTTCCATTTGTTTCAAGTGTGATTTTATACAGTGACTTTGCTGCTGTAAACTTTACTTTTGTTGCTGCTCTGAAAAGAGTTTATGATAAAATATTAAATTTGATTACTGTTCTGATTTAATTCTTTTTTAAATAACATTTGTTTAAGGCAATTATTTAATAATAAAAAACAATGAGAGTATAGATAAAGAACAGACCCAAGAAATAATATCAATAAATGTATCACAAAATCTTAATTAAATTACTAATTGGTTACTAATAATCGGGATCGGCCCGGAAAAACAAAACAAATGGGCGAGTCCCTACTGCTAACACACCCTTATCTCTGACTGAACCTTTGCATTGCATTGTGGGTAACGCATGCGTCAAAGAAGAAGGTGTGCAACAAAAAAGATGATATCTCTGGCTCTGCTGTGAGTCAGAGAGTCACAGGAGTGATTTTATAAATCAAAGCTGGATTCTTTAAACAGTCAAGAATTGTGTTGGTTCTGAATCTGCAAGACAGTTTGGACTGAACATAGAATAAGGTGAATCTTTCCCTGCCTGTTTTGCAGCTCAGTATTGATTACTGATGACTGCCTGGTTCATGTTTAAATCACTGTGAAGATTACACATCACAGATACAGTGGTACTCTGGGTAAAGGGCGTAATATGGTATGTTGCAATGGGTACATTTAACAGGGTATAATGGGTAAAATAGCCACACAGGATAAAGTGGGTACACTGGGTTAACTGAACGAATTACAGTTGGTAGAGCTGTTGTTACAGTACAGTAGGTAAGATGGATACACGGGTTATATTAAGAGTAAATAAGGTATAATAGATAAACATTATTACAATAATTACAACCATTAAAAGTAGTACTAGAGTACACTGTAATCCATGTAGACGATGTGTAAATAAACTAAGTACACTGTGTATATTGGGTTAACTGGTGTAATAAGTCCAAAGGGTGCAGTCAGCATGTTGGGTAAAATGAATGTGATTGGTATAATGAAGATAAAGAATTCACTGTAAAGTAACACGATTAGTAAGATCTTATTTTTGTATTTTTGACATCAAATGATATATTTCAGGCTGCTGATAGTCTGCATATTTTTAAAAGGGAAAGGTCTTTGTGTGTGTGTGTGTGTGCTGGAAGCGTCTGGACGTCCGCCATCGGGCCAGCGCTGGGTGCAGTGCTGGATTATTCACACATTCGACCTCCAACCCAGAACAACAACAAAACAGCTCAGCGCTCGCTGCTCGCTCCGCCCGGCGCTCGGCAGATTGGACGATTACGGGTCGTGACACCGACGGTTTGGCGGTAACGTTCATCTCCCGGGTCAGAAATAGACTCCCCCGTCTCGATGATTCCTTCCGTATCCAGACTATTTGACATTTCCCTCTCACTTTCATTGTGCCTTTTTTTAAAGATTATTTTTATTACACAGGTGCGAGAGGAGAGAGACGAGGCCGCTGGAAAGAAGAAGAAAAATCACAGCTGGAGGGATAAGACTGAACTTTATGTTTGTTGTGAAGGATTATCTCCCTCTGTTCATGCCTAATAAGAAGGAATGCAAAGAAGAGGCCTCAGCTGTTTGCAGATAGGGAAGTGTCTCTGGTCCCTGTATGGTCAGTGTTTGTGTTTATGGCTCATGGAGGAGTTTCTTTCATCATGCAACATGTTTAAATAAGGCACCACAGACAAATTCCCCCAGTTGGATGTAGATTGTCTGTATGACCATGCTGGAAATAAAGACAAAATCCAAACTCACCTCCAGGTGAACTCCGCTGCAACTCACTCTATGATGAAGACGTAACACATCCAAACAAATCCTGAAATAAAATCAGTGAGCGATAATGAACAGTGAGGTGAATCATTTCTTTTTTAACTGATTTTTATTAGTTCCAGTACAGAGATGACAGGAGAACAAAGGAGTGAGAGATGCGACTAAAGTTCCCCAGCTGGTTTCAAACTGAGGATGTTGCCGTTCATTGTTGGCGTCTGAAACCCTGAGCCGCAGGAGGTAACCAGAGGTGAGTCAGTCCTGAAATAACTTGCCCAAGGTTGGAATTTACAATTTAGACATATAAAGAGTGAAAATGTTGTTCCACCACTTTGATCCAGACTGAAAAATCTCAACAACATTTATGGGAATGAATCCTAATGACTTTGATTCGCCTCTGGCATCACAGTGAGGTTGACATTTGGTATTTTCTTTCAGGCATTTATGTTCCCGTCCTTATGACCACATACCTTCAAAGCTAATGACATTCCCATCAGCTTCTGCTGCATTATGGATACTTTTATAGAAATATCTGGCTACATAGGGCGAACAACACTGACCCAAACTTATAACACAGATAAACATCTTCAAAACAACCAAATCAGTGGAATTTTTTAAAGTAACGATGATAAATTAAGAACACCAAAAACACAAGAAGGAGCTTTTAAAGGAGACCTATTATGCTTTTCCACATTTTAATGACTTTTCTACAATGTTATAATGTTGGATGTTCATGTTAATCATGGCTTAAGTTTCAAAAAAATAGGTTAAAGTATTTATAAGAAACAGTGTTAACGGCGTTAATTTTTCAGTAACAGAGTAATCTAATTAATTACTTTTCCCATCGTATCAACGTCGTTAACGTTACTGGA
>JAPMOB010206247.1:0-22062 GCA_029875015.1 Lepomis gibbosus | reverse complement strand
GGGATTTTTTTTAAAAAATGAACGACTCCTCACGTAATCCTTTTTTAGGATGAACTTTTACTAAAAATTAAATTTATTTAATTTAAATTTATTATAAAATTCATTAGAGAGTAAATGAATAATATAATAAACAAGTGAAGGAATGAGAAAGTAAGTAAATGAATGAGTATATGATTGAGTGATTAAATTATTGCTTTTTTAAATAAATGATTGAATTAATTAATTAATTAATTAAAGAGTTAGTTAATTAGATCAAATAACTGAGTGAATTGATGATGTGAAAAATAGAGAAATTGTTAAAACAATAATAATTTATTGGATGAAGTTAGTATATGAAGTGAGTGAGTGAGTGAAGGGAATGAATTTATTAATAAATAAACTAGAGAGAAACTAAGTGACTGAGTGAATGCACAGATGGATGAATAAGGGATGAATGCCTGGAGGATGTCAGCAGGTGCTCTGTGCTGCCGTGTTGTGTTTTTTTGGTCTCTGTAGGAGTGAACTCATTAGAGGGAGTGAGTGAACGAGTGAATGGGTGACAGCAGGAGGTGCTGTGCTGCTGCTGCTCGCTGACAGTTTGGTTTCAGCGTCTCTGTAGGATGAATCCATTAGACAAGACGAGTGTCAGTGAATCACCTCATAAATCCAACAGAGTCTCCGACTGAAAGGTGACGGCTGCCAATATGACTCATTCAACCTTTCACTCCATCATTTCATCCCCCTCTCCTCCTCTTCCTCACCTTCCTTCCTCATTTCTACTTCCCTTCATCTCTTTTCATTCTCTCAACTTCAAGCCTTTTGTCTCTGTTTGCTTCTTTCCTTGTCTCCTGTCCTTCTCTAGCCTTTTTTCTTACTTTCCTCTCATTCCCCATATCCTACCTTTTCCATCTTTACCTGTTCTTCCCACTTCCCTTCCTTCCTCTCATACCTTCTTTTCTCCTTCCTTCCTTCCTTCCTTCCCCTCCTCCTCTCTATCTCCGACTGTGCCCTCTCCCCTCCTCTTCCTCCCTCTCTTCCTCCTGCTCTATGCCGGATGATGAATTGGAGACAGTGGTTACAGCTGCTATCGCCGTCGCAGCAGCAGCAGCCGCCGGAGAGAGAGAGTAGCAAGTATTGGGAAGTGATGAGAAGAGAGAGGGAGAAGTAGAAAGTGGAGGATGATGACAAATCCATCCATTTAAGCTGGACTGGAAAAACAATGCACCCACAGTTTACACTTTGCACCAAGACGTCTATTCTGAAACCTGTGCGTATGAAAACAAAGTTTGAAGTTTCAGTTTGAAGTCGTAGTAGTAATAATTGTTATTATTATAAAAATTATAATAGAATAGTTAGGTATGGCCATAAGAGAGTAATGGCCAAATAAAGGTCACACGAGCATTTGAAAAGGCAAAGACTCTTTTTAATAAACGGTAGCGGCTGATGCTAAGCTTACATAATGCTAAGCTTACATTTAATTCAATAAATTTAATTAAAATTTTTAGTAAAATTTTTTATCACTTTTATACCCTCAGACTAAAAGAAAACACGTTCATCAGTTTGGATTATTAATATTTTTAAGTCTAAGCTTACATGTTTGCTAAAATATTGTTAGCAGGCTTGTTAGCTTTGGGATATTTATTTTTCCTTTTCAAAAACATCATTGAGAAAAATGGTGTTCAGTGTGTAACACAATGGCTGGCTAGGGTGACCAACAAACCCAGCGAGTAGTCACTGCGTCACCAACTTAAAGAGGTCATATTATGCTCATTCGCGGGTTCATCATTTTATTTAGGGGTTGTACCCTTTTTTAAAAACACCATATTTTTGTCATAGTGCACATTGCTGCAGCTCCTCTTTTCACCCTGTGTGTTGAATGCTCCGTTTTGTCTTTGTTTGGAGTAGAGATGACTACGAGACAATCAGAAGCAGAGTAGGGAGGGTCCTGAAAAGCAAGGTAGAGTGGTCCAAAATGAAGCCTCTTCGGCACAGCCGCACATGTTTGAGCCCGAGTCTGATCTAAGAATCTTCTAGACATGGCGATACCTCTAAGTGAACTCTTCAGGCCTCCACTCTAGCTAGCTTGGTTTGAGGGTGTGTTACAAAGGCCTCTAGGCGAGCGTTATGACGCGTGTTACATAATGACGCAGAAAGGATGTAAAGGCTGAACTACAGCGGAGCTGTTTTCTGGTAGTTCGGGAGCAGGGTTTTCTGCGGAAACGCCATCTCCATTTTGGGTGGACTTCGTGCTTTTTCTCTTTGCATATACACTATTACTTTATTATTTGTTTATTTTAGCAGGGACCAATACAGCTAACATAGATCAACTCAAAACAGCAATCCAATGTGCGTATCATAGTGTTTTTAGCTCATGGTAATGTGCAACACCCCTCCCTAGAAGAAATAAAACATTTCAACAGTGAGGATAAAAAAGTATATTACAATACATTACTGCAAGACACAAGATTAAAGGCACAAACATTTAGGGCCCGTGTCCACCAAAGCGTTTTTTTGCCAGCTGAAAACACCACCTGCTCTTCTGAAAACGCCCAGCAGGGAGCGCTAGCAGGCGTTTTTGAGGTGCAGCTTTTTTTTCCGACTGCTTTGGTTGCTATGATACGTTTGTTGTAAGTAGTTCTACCTGTCTTTACTGGATGTAAAAATGTCAACAAAGTGTACAAGGCTGAAGCAGGTAGAGTGAGAGAGCGGACTCGCCGTATGTGGGTTCATGAGATTTTGTGGGCGAGGAAACATCTTGGCGAGTACCACCGTTTGGTCCAAGAGCTGAGGTTCGACAAAGCCCAGTTCCAGGATAGTAACCGTTGCTACGGTGTGGTATTTGCCCCGCCCCTCCTCTACTGTGATTGGACAGCTGGTAAAAAGTGGCAGCGACGAGCGCAGCGTTTTCCCAAACATTTTTTATCTCTCTGCGACCGGAAAAAAACGCTGGGTGCCTCGTCACGCTGCTGACGTTTTTACCAGCTTGGAAAAACGCAGCACTCCCATTGCAATGAATTGAAAAAAGACGCTGGCGTCAGAAAAAAAACGCTTTGCTGGACACGGGCCCTTACTCATACTTACATTACATTTACTCATTTAGCTGACGCTTTTATCCAAACTTGCAATTGCAGAGTGGGGGATTGAACCCGGGTCCAAAGGCAGGCGTCTTATCCATTGCGCCATCACCACCCCATCATACTTACAGTTGTAGAGGTCATAGAGTGAAACTGAGTTTGGTAACTCCCTTCTGCTGCATAGCAGACAATGTACTGTAATAAAGAACCAATTATGAAAAATGATAAACAGAAATAAACTGTCATCACTGGAGCAGTGCTGAGGTTGAATTAGAGTTTAAGAGTCTAACAGCTTGGGGGGAAAAGCTGCTCTGCAGTCTGGTGGTGCGGCAGCAGAAACTTCTATATCTCTTCCCAGAATGCAGCAGGGTGAACAGGCTGCAGCTGGATGGGTACTGTCCTTTAGGATCCTTTGGGCTCTGCAGGCACCTCACTGATATCACTGATGCTCAGGAGATGGGTACCAATGATCTTCTGAGCAGTTTTAATCCCCCACTGCAGAGCCTCCGGTCCTGGGCCGTGCACATCCCATGTTAGTGATGTTTCCAGTCAGGATGCTTTCCTTCTTTTCTGAGCTTCAGCCTCAGCTCCACTGATGTAGACAGGAGTTGTGTGCCTTTATCTCCATCTTCCTAAAATCAACGATCAGCTCCTTAGTTTTGCTGACGTTGAGCGGTAGGTTTTTCTCTGAGCAGCACTCAGATTATGAATTTCCTCATAATGAAGCAACTTAACCCCCCCCCCTCCCCTTGAAAATCCTATTTTTGCTGACCTTGACAGTTTTTCTCACCCACCTGCTGCAGTCATGCAGAAGCGAACTCCAGGCTTTGTCAGCACGCCATGACGTCACAGCTGGGTGTGGCTCCAGGTTCAACAGAGCCCACATGAGATGGGATTCAACCTGATGATGACGGGGTCCTCAAACCTGTACCATGAACTTTAATTACATTTAGAACAATTCAAACTTAATTCTCACTTTGAGAAATGTCTGTATGACTAGTGCAGATTTGTTTTTTCATATATTTAGATTTTCACATTCACATGATACCCGCTACATTTTATTATACCCAGTGTTGACTGGAATTAGGACGAGTTAGAAATGAATAATAGATTCTTCTAATTCGAATTTCCTCAAGTGACTAAATGTCAGAACGGCTCTCCGTAACACTCCCACACGCTCCGTCAGCGCTGCGTGACAGAAAGCGAACCTGACACTTCAAACGCTCTGCAACTGTCCCGGTGTCGAACGCAGCCCTGCAGTGCCGCCACATCGCTCCTTCCTCTCCGATTTGTCTGTTTTCTCGTCCCCCCCCCCCGAGAGATCCTGTTTTACAAAGCGTTTAGTTAACATTAGTGTGAGAACAAGACGGAAACGGTGGAGAGGAGTGGGGGGGAGTGGGGGGGTGGCAAACGACAAGAGAAAACAATCTGTGCGAGTGTTGTATCTGCTTCATCTGTCTGAGTCAGTAAAGGGCCGCTCTGCTCGTCGCATAATGAGGAACGCCGCCTCGGGGGAAGGAAGCAGCGCTCGCTTCCTTTTGCTTTCGTCTTCCCTCTTTAGTTTTATTTTATTGAGAATCAGTCGCAGCGGAGGACAAGAGGGTGTGAGGAGAGAAAAGTGGGGGGACTAGGAAAAAGATGGAGGAGACGAAGGGGGAGGAGCAGGTGGGGCGACGTTGCTTGATTTTGTGTTTCGTTTTAATGTAGTTTTTGGCACCTTTTTCGGGAAACATGTCCTTACACGTTTGCAATGGGAGGGTATTTTTCTTAAGGACAAAGTAAGGGCAAGTTTCTTAGTGAAGTGAAGACAGTTTGATTGGCATCTTTGTACTTTTTGGACAGTGAGGACTGGGTGATAAGATGTTTTAGAAGGTCTTGGGTTCAAACCCCGGTTGCCCCGGCCTTTCTGTGTGGAGTTTGCACGTTCTCCCCGTGTCCACGTTGGTTCCCTCCGGGTGCTCCGGGTTCCTCCCACCATCCAAAGACATGCAGGCTAGGTTATCTGGTGACCCTAAATTGTCCTTAGGTGTGAGTGTGGTTGGATGTCCATGTATGTGTGGCCCTGTGATGGACTGGCGGCCTGTCCAGGGTGTGCCCCGCCTTTTGATCAATGTCAGCTGAGATTGGTTCCAGCCCCCCCATGCAGCCATGTACGTAGGATAAGGGTTTGATGACAGATGGATGGATGAAAATCAGTTTTCAGTAAGTGAGGAAAAGTTTTGCGTTTTTGGCGGAACATTTTTTCTCTTCTTCAAAGGCTTTTTGAGGTTTAAGACTTAGGCTGATGATACACGAGGCAACTTTTTTAGCAATCTTGCAAGAGGCAAGTCCGACTATGTTTTAAATGCATAACGGCGGCGCGGAACGGGTGGCGAAGTGGTGGTTGAAGGGGATTACGGTTGTAGTCTTTACTCATTACCATTTACAACGTTGCCCTGCACAGTTGCCCTAAAAGTTGCTCTGTGTATCATCAGCGTTAGGCCAGGGAATTATGGGTATAATATTGACAAATAAAAGTATTTGTTTGTTTGTGTCTACATGTTTAATGTAGTTTTTCGCACCTTTTTGAGAGTTTTGTACTATTTGGAAAGTAGGCCATTTTCACAGGGTGAGGTTATTTTGGAAATTGACATTTGACAAGAAGATTTTTTAGGATGAATGAAAATTCATCCTAAAACAAGCATAGTATTGTTTTTTGAAAACGCCGGAGGATGTATTCTCTTCTTGTCAGGCTTTTTGAGCGTAAAGACGCTGTTTTAGGATTAAGGTTGGGGGCTGGGGAATTATGGGTAGTGTATTGACAAATAAAAGTACATGTTTGTTTTTTTTCTACATGTTTTAATGTAGTTTTTCTCACCTTTTTGTGAGGAATAAAAAGAGGAGTTAAGAGACAGATAGAGGAAACATGTCCCTACACGTTGGCAGTAGGAAGCTATTTTAGTACGGACATTCTTAGAAAGTAAAAAAAGTTTTGTCAGCAATTTTGTACTATTTGGAAAGTAGGGCATTTACACAGGGTGAGGTTATTTTGGAAATTATCTACATTTGACAAGAAGATGTTTTAGGATGAATGAAGATAAGTTTTAAGTAAGTGAGGACAGTTTTGGAAAATGTTTTTTAAAAGTGAAAAGTATTTAGTGTTTTTTGAAAACGCCGGAGGATGTATTCTCTTCTCGTCAGGCATTTTGAGCGTAAAGACGCTGTTTTAGGATTAAGGCTGGCGGCTGGGGAATTATGGGTAGTATATTGACATCATAAAATACAAACATGCATTTTGCACCTTTTCGTGAGGTATATAAAAAAGGAGCTAAGAAACAGGAGGGTATTTTCGTAATGACAAACTAAGGACATTCTTAGACAGTAAAGACAGTTTGGACAGCAGTTACTTTTGAGGACATTTTGGAAAGTGAGGACTTTTTACAGGGCGACGATATATTAGAAAGTGTTTTTTTAAAACTGCGGAAAATAAGGACAGGGGCTAGGGAATTATGGGTAATATACTGACATATAAAAGTACAAACATGTTTGTGTTCAGGCTAGTAAATGCGTGTACTCACTCGAACGTGAATCCCATTTGAATCGAAATGAAACAGAGATGGAAGTGGTTATTTCTCTCTGTCTCTATTCTTGTATCTATAATTTCATTCATAGTTTACCCTCTCTACTTTGATGGCACGTCAAGTTGCTGTCTGTCTGTGTGTGTGTGTGTGTATACATGTGATTATAAGTAGGCGTGTTTGGGTTGTTTTGTATATTTGAGTCTTTGTTTTCATGTGTGTGCTTTAAAAAGTGAGTTTTTATGTGTGTGTGTGTGTTTGTGTTTGTCGTGAGAGAGCTGTCAAACTGTCGACGGCGGCGACCGGAGATTTCCAAACAATTTCACTGCTAATGTTGAGAAACATGTTGGCGATCCCCTCCGAGACCAAAAACCAGCGAATATATAAATAATAAACACACACACACTCACTCACACACCCTAACAAAACGTCTGACAGTAATGTGTGTGTTTGAGCAATCGGCCCCTGTTCCAGCAGCATAAATATTTGATGTGATCCTGTGTCGAGGAGGTGAGAGGACAAGGGAGGAGGAGGGTGAGAGTGGGAGGGGTGAGGCGAAAAGGGGACTCTCTAGGAGGGAGGGAGGGTGAGGGAAAATATTGTGGGGAAGATAAAAGGAAGACGGACGAGTTAGAGGAGGTGAACAAAGAATGTGGACAATATGAGGGAAAGCAGCGACAGGGTGAGAAGGAACTGAGAAGGAAAGAAGAGTGAGGAGGAGGTGAAACGGATGCTGATAGGTGGGGGTGAAATGTGGAGGAGGAGGATGGATGTGGGATGAAGCAGGACGTGGAAAAGATGGTGAATGAGAATGTATAGTACAAGATGCCCTAGGATGAAAATGACCCTCTGGACAATCTCTCCTTGCAGCAGCCTGGTGGAGTCTGTTCGTCAGGAGAATTCAGCTCGCCTGGTTTATCATCCCCCCCCCTCGAGCTCCTTACGCCTAAAGTACACTGACTCTGGCGAGTTACGGCTGCGCTGCGGTTAATGCAGAGAGTAGGTCGCAAGTCTGTTTGTGACGGAAGCCGTGTCAAGCAGCACAGAGCAGAACGACATAGAGAATCTGGTAAATTTTCAAAATAAAACACAGTGCAGAGACTCCTGATCATAAAACAACAATTAACACAGAAAACATTTAATTCCGTAGCCTACTTAATCATAGTAGAAGCACAGAGAGCAAACACTAATGACCAAATCAACAAAATCTAAACATGTCTGCAAGATCAGGCAGGCAAACCGCTCTGATTCTGAAATGCTCCTTGTTGCACATGCAGCCTGAAGTTGACGGAACAAAACGGGCCGTGAAGAAGGTAGTGGAAGCACGAAAACAACAACCAGTCAATAACGTGGGTCAGGCTCCACGCTCGCCTGCTGAAACGCTTCTGAGATGCTGTCAGTGGACGTGCAGCCGTAATGTACTGTAGCCGGAGTCAGTGGGTTCTTATTAAAGTAGCTGTTGGACACACCTCCAAACTCTTTTTCTTAAAGAGACTCCAGGTGTGTTAAAACCTGACTCCAATTTGCTTTTTTGATGTCATTAACTCAAGGGTTGTTTTGGTTGTTCTCAATATCGACCTGCTGAATCAGAATTTATTTTGTGTTATTATTTTAGACACATTGTATTTGTCCTTTGACTTAGATGAAGATCGAATCACATTTTATGACAAATTTACTCAGAAAACCATGAAGTTCCAAAAGGTTCACATACTTTTTCTTGCCACTGTAGTTGTCTAACGCCTCGCGCAGACTACACCGCTTTCAGCGTCGGCCAATGGCATGACTTGAAGTCGTCGTGGCGCTCGTGTAGTGTAGTCACACACTACACGAGCTGACAGCGACTCTGTCACCCGACGCTGGTCTCCAAACCACGTTTTGTCGAGAAAACACACGGGAAATGTGAAACGGGAAATGATGCGATCCTACAGACAAAACAGCTGTTTGTTATTATAAAGACAAAGAATCTGGGTGAAAGGACGGATCAGCACACGCAGGTAGCAGGGATCATCTGAGCTACAGAGAGCTGGATGGGAGTTAAGTGTTTTGCGGTGAAAAAGTAGCTGCCTGCTCTCATTGGCCGGATATCACAGCCTGCCGCTCGCCGAGCTAAACATCGTGTAGTGTGAACTCGGCTTAAGGAATAGATGTTGTGAGAGAATTTCAAAGCCTGGCTCCTTTCTCACCGCCTCACTCTTCGACAACCTCCAGGGTGGTTTTGCAAAGTTATAGAAATTGCCGGACACAACGCTTTCTAACTGGACATCTGAAAGGTGTGGGGAGAAGCTGTGCGACCAACTGATAAGAAGTTCTGATGGAGTATACCGGCCCTTTAATAATCCTCACAACCACTTATTTCTGTATGAGCTCTTTGTGGCACTGAAGAAGATAAATAAACCCATAAGGTGTAAAGATTTGCTGTCAGTCAACACTTTCTTTTCCCTTGTGGGTCCAAGTAGCAGTGATGATACAAGATAACGCCAAAGCTGTTCAATGAAAGACAGGGAACACAAAACTGACTTGAACCAAATTAACTGAACTACAGGTACACAAGTGACTTGTGACACTGTAGAACTGAAAATAAGTTCTACTAATAGATTTTGTGTTTCAAAGGAGAGGTCAAAACCACAGCAATTCAGCAGATTTCTGCTTTTTTTTGTCAGCTGTACGTTTGGTTTACCTGTAAAAAACTCGCTGAAGGAGCATCACAGGAAGCTGTGTCCGACGCCAGAAGCCAGACACAGCCAGTCGATGTAAATACATTTTAGTTTCAGTTAAAACGGCAGCTTGGAAACGGATTTTCTCTGTCTGCTTTCTGCCCTCTCTGAGTCTGCCTTTGTCTGTCAGCGTCTCTCTCTCTCTCAGCCGCATTCTTTATCAGCATAACAAGATGCATATGTCTCTCATCGCCGCAGGACAAAACAATATTACAATAACACAAAAAACAATAACAGAAAGTAGAACATGCAGGATGCAGCAAAATGAATAACAGGAAAAAAAAGATTGAATTACAACAATAATTCAACTTAATAATCTCTCTCACTGTCCTCAGTCTGCAGGAGTTTGAGGCAGAGTACCAGGAGCTCTGGGATTGGCTGATGGACATGGACGCCATGGTAACGGACAGCCACCAGCTGATGATGTCAGAGGAGCAGAGACATCACCTCTTCAAGGTAAGACGAGCTCTGTAGTCTGTCTGTCTGCGTGAGTTTCTGCCAACCAAGAATTCAAAGAACGGACTCGTGTTCTTGGGGGAACGTTCTCGCTTGTCGTTCTCGCAATGACAGTTTGAGACGGTGCGTTCTCGCTGGCGTTTTTAAACTGGTTTGTTGTCGACTACTGTTTAACTCACAAGGGATTTGCTTTGGTATTCTGGTGCATGAATAAGAATTGTATAAAACAAAAGCAAGTACTGTAACCACAACTTTACTTTACACCAGGGGTTTTCAATTAGAATTCAAAGAGGTCCAGTTAGAGAAAATGTCCCGAAGCAAAGGTCCAACTGAACAGCTGGAACGCCTCCTCTTCTTTTTCATTCCCTCTTATAAACCTCTTTCCTACTTTCTCTTGTTCAGTGACAAACGTGAGCTCTAACTTGTCCTGCCAGCTCGGACTGGAGATCTGAGATATTCTGGTTCTGATCGGCCCGTGGGAGGAACGTACATGTAAAAATCTGTACATTCGTGATCAAAAGCCATGTGAAATCTCTTTTCCCTTTCGCCTCCTCGATTCGTGTTTGTCTCCCGAAACGAAGTCTTCACACCTGAATCTCGTGGACTCGACTCGCAAACATCGGAATGCACAGATTTGAGCAGCGTCACATGAGACGATTGGAGAACATGCGATTGGTCTGTGAGTTTCCTGGGTCGCTAAACCAGTTCAGTAAATGCTAGAGAAGCTGCACGGGTTAAAATAGAAACGCTCCGTCACGAGGTAGGAAGTGTCAATAATAAATCTGCTGTAGGTCGGCGGTCCGGAGAGGACGGCGGCTGCGTCCGGATCCAGACGGTGGTCCGCCTATTAGTGACCTCTGGTTTACACCAACAATGTGATGTCTAAAATAGTAATAATAATGATGAAGATACTAACTTAAAACTTTACAAACTTTTTAATTTGCAACTGGCAATAATCAAAATCTACACGGTTGATTTCTTGCCTTAAAACTTCTCAGAAGTGTATTAATGATGAAATAACGTACATTCTGTTGTTGGCCTCTCTCTCACCTGCTTTACGTCCCTCTCGCTTGAATGCTGAAATGAATGCTGGGATATCTGTGCTGTCAGGTTCACACAAGCGACCAACCGATGCATCGTCGGAAAAATGAGCACGTCGAGAACACTTCTGTGAATTTGCCAAAATGCGAACGTGTGTATTGGGGCAGAACTTAGGCCACAAAAGAAAGAGGTTTTACAAAAGGTATAGACAAGAACGTCTCCTCACAACACACACTAATATATCCAACAACTTTCTCGCTGGTACCAGAAATGATTTCCTATCAAACAGGAAACAAAGAAAGTCTGGTTTACATTAACGTCCTGTGGTGGCTCTTCCTCTCTGCCTCCTCCACGTGGCCTCTTACCATCTTGGAGGATTGTCTGGATCCAAATATCTCCCCTCCAAACTATCAGACTGAGCCCCTCGACTCTTAAGTCCTTCATCACTTGATGGCTGCGAGGGCGCGGGGCTGCGAGGGGATAAAATGCGCTTTAAGACAACACTTAAGACCTCGGTTGTTGCCATGAATTCGACCACAGCTGAAATTTTGTCCGTGTTTTCAAACCATTCTCACATCCATATTACTAAGACTTAGGGGTAATCAGATGTCAGTTTGAGGACCCTTAACTTAAAGAGAAATGGATTTAGTCTCTAACCTTGCTGAAGTCTGGACATTTGGATTCAACCATCGCTTGTCGGCAGGTAGAAAGGAGTCTGACTGACACAGGTCTTTAAGCACGAAATTTGTTTTCAATAAGCAAATACAAAGCAACTTTACTGGGAAACTTTAAGTCTGTCTTTAAAGTATTTCAAACTGTTTTATCTAGTATTTAGAAGTGACATCTGTCCCAACAAACGTCATTTTCAGCTGTGGTAGCGGCTGCTAAAGACACTTTTTCACAGTGATTAATGGTTATTTCTGCTAGTTGGCTGTTTAGACCTCTTCTACGCAAATTAGCATTTTTATAGCCATTTTCTGTTATTTATTTTTTATGGCTGCTGTGAGGTAGCTACGTCCTCCTTCTTAGTCCTGCCTACAACGCTCTGATTGGCTGATTGATTTCTCCAACAGCCATCAGAGAGCACAGCACCAGATCTGTTTGTAGAATAAAAAAAACTGGAGATGTGGGCTGCGATTCAGATGTCTGGAACCAGGCCGAGGCGTGTTTACTAGTGTTTAAAATACAGCCTGCATGTCCATTTTCAAGATAAACAAACCAAAACAAGACTCTCTGCAAAACACGCGTCTGAGTTTCAGACAGCATGTTGTGCAAATGTATTTATTTGGCAACACAGACAGGTGAAACACATCGGCGGTATGCGTCATCATGCATATAACAGCATTGCTTCAGAAAACACCAGCGTCCTATTACCCAGCTCTGAAGCATGTCGTTGCCCCAGAAAAGCATCAGCTTTATAACATTTTCTCACCTGAGTTGTCACGACCCAGCCTCTGTACTCTGTACGGCTCGTCCGGTGTGCGACAGGTCTCACATGAAGGCAGGTGAAAAGGACAGGAACTGAGAGTGATGGGCATTTCTGTTCTGTGTGTGGTTTTTATGTCGAGAAATGTTACTGTAATGCACAACACAGATTCTCATTGGCTTTACTGTGGTCACACATCCCCCATCAGCTCCTCCCTGCGGCTCCGTCTGTTAATCAAAAACGTGCAAATATGTAGAAACAGAAAGGGTAGCTGATACAAACGGCGTCCTCCCACATTTCATTCATCCATCAATTTGTCTGCCTCCCCCATCCCTCCCTTTACTCCTCCCTCCACCTCACCATCCCCATTTTCCAGCCAATCACACACACAAACAAACACACGCACACCCTATCTTCATCCTTACCAAAGAGAATGGGATTACAAGCCATAGCCTCCCTCATAACCATATCATAGAGAAGTGTGTGTGTGTGTGTGTGTGTGTGTGTGTTGGTGTGTGTTTGTGTAATGACTTCACTGAAGCCAAATGAGACAGAGGAACAGCATGTGTTACGATTAGAGATCTGAGTCATCCTCTTCTGCCCTTCACACACACACATTGGTAGAGAAATCAAAGACAGAAAAAAAAAACTTGTTGTTTCACAACTTTTCACGAGTCAAGTTCTGGGGGAAAAGCTTATTTAACTTTACATGCAAAGTCAAAGAACACGTAGCTTCCAGC
The DNA here is from genome assembly GCA_029875015.1 of Lepomis gibbosus. Lineage (NCBI taxonomy): Eukaryota > Metazoa > Chordata > Actinopteri > Centrarchiformes > Centrarchidae > Lepomis > Lepomis gibbosus. The sequence continues at coordinate 9,075 of JAPMOB010206247.1, read as the reverse complement.
GCTACTTTTAGTGCCACTTGTTAGTTAAACGAAAACGCTATCAGGCTTATGGCAGTGATCATCAACTGGCGGCCCGCCGGCGCAGAATGGCCACTGATGAAAGTATATTGCAATATTTATAGGGCCGCACATAACGATTATTTTTCAAATAGATTAATCTAACAATTTTTTTTTGATTAGTGGATTTATGCAGTTTTGCAGTTGCAGTGACTAATTCTGTGTATTCTAAAAAAAAATGTAGCCTGTTAACATAAAAATTTAAAATAAATAAATAAATATCAAAATCTATCTAATCAATATTTATTAAATAATCCTGATGAAGCAAATTAGAATAGTAGCTTCTTAAAAAGGCCAAATCCTTTCACTTTACTAGTTCCATAAATAAGAATAAGAGGTTTCAAACCAGAAACAAAACCAGTCACATAGATCATATAATATTATTATAATATTATATGCTATAATAGTTGTTATTATTATTATTATAAATATTATTATTACTAAAACAAACATGCCTAATACTTTCAGTCACCCCCAGGCCCACATGCTTGCAGCCATCCATTCAATGCAGAAATATTTATGTATTTTTCAAATTAAAAGCTGCACATTCTTGGCAAAATTCCCACAGAAGCTTCACATTGAAAGCATTTAACTGGCCAAACACAAGTTGCCTTTTATTATAATCAGGATATAATCATTATAAACAGGAAATGCAATGTGTTAGTCGGTGAGATTAGCACTGACAGCTACCAAGTATCAACATTCATTTTCAACATTTTCTGACAGAGGACGAGTTTGAAATATTGCAGCAATGCAACAGCCAGGAGCAGCCACAGTGAGCAACAGGCTGCACACCTCCATCTTCGCAGGCAGGTAACCAAATTCTTTCACGTCACGGGTTCCATAAATAAGAAGTAGAGGTTTCAAACCAGAAACAAAACCAGTCACATAGATCAGAGGACCACAGATCTGAGAAAGCCGGAGAGAGGTCCTGAGGAATGTGCTTCAAGTGGGCAAGTAGTAATTGTTCTTTCATGCCCGCTGGTATTGTTTCATGCTGTCCGCAGACAAAGACAGATAATTGCAAAGTTATGGGAATGTAAAATACAAACAGCCAAAACAGCCAATCAGAGTGTTTTCCAAGTCAGAACTTATTCAGCAAAGGTGTTTCCATCTCTCGTTTAGCACATTAACTCTTTAAAAAAGGCAAAAAACCCGCTTCAAGCTAGCGTGTAAACTTCTTTTTTTTTTTTCGAAATTGAGGACATTTTTTCGAATTTTGCGGTTTCCATCGATCGGTTCTAATGAGATACTTCAAAATGCGCTTAAAGATACTTTAATGGAAACACAACAACTCCCTGATAATAGTTTGTTTAGCTGCCCCAGACGTCTGTGACCTGAAGTATGAAACTGCATTTGCTGTAGGTGTCACATGCACAATAACGACGCAGTTACATTTACAATTACAGATTTTAACCATCACCCCTCTGTGAACTGCCCCCTTTGCCAAGGACTGAGAGCTTTTTATAGTTAAGTATCTAGTATGTAGTAATGATTATGAATTTACCATGCTTACCAAAGTGAAAATATTAAACCATAAAATGCTAATTTAAAAGGAAAGTCCAGCCCCCTCCCCCAGTGTCTGCCTGGAAAACGTCTGTCCCTTGAACAAATGGCCCCCTGGCTTAGTTGCAGTGTTTTTATTTGTTTTGCACACAAGATGAGTGGATTAAAAATAGAAAGACAAATGTGTTATTCTTACATCTTTGCCTCTTGTTAGAGAAACAATGTAAAGTAAGTGCCAGAGGAAAGGTCATCTTGTTACCAAATCCAAAAGGGTTAATCATCTGTAAGACGTCTCAGACTCGGCTTCCAGGTTTGGCTCTACATTGTCAGACTTGACTAAACTTTAAACTTTGCAGCCTCAGCTGTGTATATGCCGCTTCACGCCACATCGTTCAGACCGTAATGACAAGCAGCGGTGAGAAGAACAAATTCACATCTGCCTCCTCATTGTAGTTCTCAGTTTTGTGAATGTCCAGTGTCAGGTGTCTCCACCATCTAAATAAAGTCCTAATACAATTAAAAAAATACACTGATCTGGTGTCGCTTATTAACAAACCACTATAAAAATGCTAAAAATGTTAAAAATTGCGGCTAAATTCCTGATTGAATGGCTGATAAAAATGATTAGCATTTGTCCTCTGGGGACCATGAATGTCTGTAATAAATATCATCTCAATTCATCCAACGCTTGTCCAGTTAATTCAAGCTCGACTTACACACCAGCCATGTGACATTAACATCAGTCCGTCCGTGCTGCTAGATATACTTAGCAGGTGAGACTATGGTGGGTGGACATCGACCCTCTAGGGGGGTCCGGGGGCATCACACGTGTTTCTTCCTTTCACCAAGTCTGAAGCATTTTCATACATTATATTGTACGTTGTGCTCATTTTGTGTACAGTTAAGATGTAATGGCCTCTGCTCAGGTAAGACTCTCATACTGTAACACTTTGTGAAGAGAATAAAGTCACTAACCCTGCCTGTCAGCTCGCTCTGCTCCTTTTGCGTTTACCATAAAGGCTGTAATACCTGTGCACTCCAAATTCAGTGGCTAGCTTGATCGCTTTCTCACCAACGAGTGCCAGTGGAACGCTCAACGCTGTTTAAACGCAACGTTAGAAGTATTTAACGTTAATATTTCGGTTCATTTTGAAACTTTGGCGGAACACATGAGACTGTGGCGGGCCGCCATAGTCATGTTAATTAATGGGAAACGCGTGTTAGCACGTTGCCCGTTGAGTTTTGAAACATCACCACAGAGCTGGAAAGAATTTTGGCTTTGGTGGCATTAAAACAAAATGAGGGGGTGTGTGTTAAACTCACATACATAGACTGCCATGCTGCTCACACACTCTGCCAACCGCTGACATCTCATTCTCTCCTTACCCAGAAGGCACTGCTGCGAGCCGACACACACACACACGCAACTTTGTGTTGTTTTCCGTTCTTTCTGTCTCTTCGTCCAAACTTCTTCTTCATCTTTTTCTGTGTGCGCAGACATGATTTATTTAGCGGCCGATGAGACTCACCTGGCCTGCGAATTATTGATAAGTGTAAAGATGAACCTAATTTCTCCATAGGAGTCGCACTTAAATATTCATCTCCGTATGAATATTCATGGCGGCGATGATGCATGCATTAATTTTAGATGACTCTGGAATCGCTGGGCATTCTTCTCCTTCTTCTTTCTCTCTCTGTTTTTTTTTTTTTGATGTGTCAACTCTGCTGTTAAAATATTGATGCGGAGCTCGACAGCGTCTCCTCGCCCGGTCCAAGGTCGCTTTCTTATACTGTTTCTCTCCCTCTCCACCACTGAGAGTTACACAGACAGGGCTGTGTACTGTAAGCTGCTCATATGTGCCTATTTTTATCTTAAATATCACTCAGGTTTCACTCCTTGGGTCTGTTACTTTATTTTACACCGTGGCAGATAAGCACTACTTATCTTAGCAGTTTTATGCCTGTATAAACCTAAACTATTTTTACTTATATATTTAATAGTTTGTCTTTTGTTTACTTGTATTCCAGTGTTTCCGATAAAACCTTTTGAAAACACAGACCTGCTGTCTTCACAAACATTACTGATAGAAACAAACTAGTGCTAAAAGGATTAGTTATAAGTCGACAGCTTACTTATTTATTCTCTCATTTTCAGCTTCTCAAATGTGAGGATTTGCTGCTCTTTTCAGTTTTATATCATTTTAAATGGAACATATTTAGGTTACGGACAGAGGAAATTTAAGCTCTTGCTTGTTAAAGGCATTTTATATAAAGTAACTGATTACAAAATAATGTAGTTGCAGTTTTACAAACATTTAACGGGATCAGAAAACATTAAAAACTTTGCTTTATCAAGTCACTTTTAGATATTACAAACAGAACAAGAGATATAAACATGAAACCGCTTCACTGTTCCTTCTCATACAAATAAACTGAAGCCAATGGCTACCTGGACTGTAAATGACCTTCTTGACCTTGAAAAGGTCAGTTTATAGCTTTTTGTGGATTCTTCAACCGTACCTCATCATAAATAGGGTGTTTTATCTGTAACTTGATTAAAGATACGTACTTACTCTGTATTTTGCATTTAAATCAGAGTTCCTACCTCACCTGCACAATATAATCATGAATAAATACTTTTGGAGTTAGTTATCTCATCTGTAGGGTTGGTTACCAAAACCTGGTGCTAATATGGAACCGGTTCCCAGACCAATGGTTCTCACCCTAGGGGTCCCCGAGGATGCTCTAGGGGGCCCCAAAAAATGGGGAATAACTTATTTTTACTATAATTCCATCCATAAGGAGCACAAGAGAGAAAGTATGACCCTCATGGCCATGTGTTACTTTCTGTAATAAAACATCTGAAAGCCAAATTCCTATCAGATGGGATTCTTTTTTTTATTTAACCTTTATTTAACCAGACAAGTTAGTTAGGAACTAAATGCTTGTTTACAACCACGGCCTGGCAAGAGAAGGACATCCTCTTGAAGGGATGGGAATAAAGGCTATGAAAAGTAAGATAACAGGGACAAATAAAGACAAAACAAATAGAGACATAACATATGAAACGATACAAGAAAGTTGGCAAAACACAAACACACTTCATAATGGCGGTCCGTGGTCTAATTTGTGTTAGTTTAGGGTTGCTTGACAAGAAAAAGATTGAGAACCAGTGTCTTAAACGACTGGTATCTACCAGACCAAATTTCAATGCCACTTAAATGTGTGGACTGAAATGTTCTCCCTCTGGTGCTGCAACAATACAGGCCACAACTGCCCCCCTTAACTCTCTGCCAATCACATCACAGCTAGGAAAGTAAATGATTGGCAGGCTTCTTTCTACACACATCACACATTCACTGACAGCCATGACACATTCACTGACCTCCTGGAAACACTGGAGAACACGGTAATTACAAAAACGGTAATTATAAATTTGTTGAGTTGTGTTTTCTATTTACTTGTATTTATATTAAAGTGTATTTAATTGTTAAAATATGTTTTGTTTGATTTAAAAAATAAAAATATATATTATTTTATTTTATTCTTTTTTTTTATCTGTTTACACACTGGAAGCGTTATAAAAGTACTGATTTGGCACTGGAATCGTAAAAAAATCCAAACGATCTCCAACCCTACTCATCTGTATGTTCATATGACATGTTAAAAGATATTTATAACAGACAGCAACATTATCCAGCACCCATTAAAATGTGTGAGATGTTTCTGTGTTTTGAAGTATCATGTAGTCATTTGAACACGGGCCTACTTCAGGAGAGATGCATGCTGGGAGATTTCACCATGCCTGCCTGCCTGCCTGCCTGCGTGTGTGTGTGTGCTGCAAAATAAAGCTCTACACCCCCTGTTTTTTCAGTGTGTTTTTTTTTTTTTGTCTCTCCATGTGACCGTTAAAGAACCTCGCTGTGCTCCACGAAAATGCTGGGGGGACTCGACCCTGTAACCATAGCAACTCCAGGGCCCAACAAAAGTTGTTCTTTTCTGAGGTGTGTGTGTTTGTGTGCGGCGTGTAACCGAGATAGAGCGAGAAACCCGGGTGTGTATGCGTGCGTCTTTGCCTGTGTGTGTTTCTTTGTGTGTGTGTGTCCTCCGGAAAAGGAAAGCTGGGCTGACAGTTGTTTCTGCAGGCAGGCTTGGCAGGCCGAGGCTCTACTGTTTATTGTGATGTTAGATGGAGGCACTTATCAACCTTGGAAAGGAGGGAGGAAGGAGGAGAGGAGTGTTTGTGTGTGTGTGTGTGTGTGTGTGTGTGTGTGTTTTGATACTGATATGAGGTGTCACACGATCACACCAGTAAACATAGCCCAAAATGATTGGTAAATCTTCCCACTGTGTGGTCAACAACTGGATAGTTCTGATTAATTTAAGAAGGGGACAAGACTTCTGCGGTACAGAGACCTTCATCTGCTGCCAAGTAGCAAAACTCCTGGATCTATAATGGGTCTCTGGGAGAGGTTGATGTAACTGGTGGTAAAACAGTCAAAATCATCATAGACTTCTTTTCCATACTGTTTTTACCTGCCAAGTAAAGTATGTTTTAATGGCTTCAGCATTTTGATTGAGCTTGATTAGTTAAAGGCCTTTATGGGAACAGGATACAGTAACACAACAACAGAGGTGAAAGAACTGAGTGGCAGAGAAATGCTGATTTCACTTAGAGGTGTACTCACTTTTGTTGCCAGTGGTTTAAGACAATGGCTGTGTGATTTGTTATTTTGAGGGGACAGCAAATTTACACTGTTATACAAGCGGTACACTCACCACTTCACACTGTAGCAAGGTGTCATTTCTTCAGTGTTGTCACATGAAAAGCTAGAATCAAATATTTACAAAAATGTGAAGGCTGTACTCTCTTCGGGATTCCTGACTTTTCTCTTAAAAAGGACAAACAAAACTCAAACAAAACCGTATCTTTTAAAAAGACTCTCAAACTTCCTCTTACTGCAGAGGCAGCAACTACTAAACCCATAGTGTATTCAACTAAAGATGGTTTATGTGAAAGTGTACAGGATACCCTAACTAAACTCGATCCGGACCTCCGCCATGAACATCGCGTTTACACAGGATGCGTTTCAAACGTGTTTTTCAGTCATCCTTTTCTTGCACATCTGACAAATGTGCTTTCTTTTGAAAGGGGCGCTCCACTGATTTTACACAGAAAGGTAATTTTTCTAGCCATGAGGAGAACAATTGAGCCAAAAAGAAACAGTTATTAACAGATATTAACATTTTGGCTCACCAACCACTGGTGGTTTTCCAAATATACTTAAGAGAAAGTAAAAGTGTGCGTCCTACTCATATAGTTTAGTTATTAAATCCCATCCCTCACGCTGCCCTCCATTTCCATCACAGTTTGTTTAGTAGTTTATGGTCACCTTTCTGTTGCTCTTACCCGCTCTGCATACACTGACACAGCCAAAAATGCATCGATTAGACTGACAAAATCCAAGTCGTCTCGGGGTCTCCTCAACCGATAACTCGAATCCTCGACTTTTAGCAGGTAGCCCCGTGAATGCCACCCGCCAAAGCGGCTAGTAAGAGTGACTGCTAATGTCAAGCCCTGGTCAGAAGGCATCCTGTGTAAATTCAGACAGATGTCTAAAGACAAGCTGCTGCTGACATACTGCTTTCACTACATGGCAAGTGTAGACACAGAGCAATGCATAATGGTTTGGTGTGGGCTCAACTCATTCTGAGTCAGAATATATTTATTTGTAATTAATATCAGATCAGATACTAATTGTGGCTTTGCATTGCTCCTCTAATAAGTTACTAACTGATGCGTTTGATTTAGTTTCATCTAAGTGAACTTGTGTTTGCTCCTGTCTCTCTATTCTTTTCATTTCTCTTTTTCATATTGTTTATTCACATTATTGCATTACTGTGTGTGCGCTTTGTCTTTGTGTTTCCCATGTGTGACTGTCCATCCTTTCTTCTCTATTTCTGTGTGAGTTCCTTTATGTGTGTGCATGTTGTTTAATGTGTCTGCTCTCTTCTTCTTCAGTGTGTGTTTCATCTGTCTTTCCTCGGTGTGTGTATCCAGATGGTGTGTGTGCCTGGTTTTGTGTTAGTGCATGTGTAGGAGTCTGCTGAGGGTCCACGGGGAGATGAAACAAGCATCAGACCTTGTAGGTGCTGTCAACCAATCACACATCAAGGCCCCTGTAGTTCAGCCAATTGATGATCAAGGTTCTGGCCCTGAGTCCCACAGGAGGGCGGAGCCAACACTCATTTCCCAGAAGTGTGATGTGTATGTGTGCGTGGCATTTTACTGACCGTGGTAATATTTTGACGGTGACACAAAGGAATGAACTCGCACACATGCACAGCTAATAAAAATGCAGAGGGACACATTAAAGTATGGACATAATGTACACGCACACAGCGAAAGCACACATTTGATGTCTCTTTATCGTATGGAAACACATTTGTAAAAGTTTGAATTACAAACAGTACAATGACAAACAGGCAGGGGAAAAACTACAAAAGAAAAGAATAGAAAAGAAAAGCAGTAGAGATGCTCTGATTGATCAGTCACAGTTCAGAATCAGCTGTGTATAAGCAAGCATTCATGGTACACAGATGAATCACATCAAATGAACATTGGTTTGTCCTGTAGTGTCACCATAGAGTTGTGTGTCTGCACTTGCGATAGCTGTGGCGTTATGTCAATGTTTCCCACACAAAGACTTCACTTGGGCAGGCTGCCCAGGTAAATGAACGGCTGCTCAGGTATATTTGGTGGCACATTTTAGCATTTTGTAGAGAAAGACAGAGACATATGTCTTTATTAGGTTACAAGATGCGAACACGGTGGATATTTGTTCAGGCACGGACCAGATAAAGCAACAGTGAACACACCAGTGCAGATGTCATTCAGAGCCATGGTTTCATTTTGACAAAGGTGACGTAAATAACCAGCAGAGATGCTCACAAGTCTTTGAGCTAGAGTCCAAGTCAAGTCTGAAGTCTTTGAGACAGAGTCCAAGTCAAGTCTCAAGTCTTTGAGACAGAGTCCAAGTCAAGTCTCAAGTCTCTGAGCTAGAGTCCAAGTCAAGTCTTTGAGCTAGAGTCCAAATCAGGTCTCAAGTCTTTGAGCTAGAGTCTAAGTCAAGTCTCAAGTCTCTGAGCTAGAGTCCAAGTCAAGTCTTTGAGCTAGAGTCCAAGTCAGGTCTCAGGTCGTTGAGCTAGAGTCCAAGTCAAGTCTCAAGTCTCTGAGCTAGAGTCCAAGTCAAGTCTTTGAGCTAGAGTCCAAGTCAGGTCTCAAGTCGTTGAGCTAGAGTCCAAGTCAAGTCTCTGAGCTAGAGTCCAAGTCAAGTCTCAAATCTCTGAGCTAGAGTCCAAGTCAAGTCTCAAGTCTCTGAGCTAGAGTCCAAGTCAAGTCTCTGAGCTAGAGTCTAAGTCAAGTCTCAAGTCTCTGAGCTAGAGTCCAAGTCAAGTCTCAAGTCTCTGAGCTAGAGTCTAAGTCAAGTCTCAAGTCTCTGAGCTAGAGTC
>JAPMOB010206237.1:0-14586 GCA_029875015.1 Lepomis gibbosus | reverse complement strand
TCCATTGCATGGATAGCCTTTGGATATTGCTGGAAATTGTTCTGAGTCCCTCTCCTTAAAGGGTAAATTATTATCATAACGCTTTAATAATGCATTAGGCGAGACCGCACATTTGATAACAGTAGTCTACTGGTCTAACAGGAATGTTTTGTGTAATGTAATTTAATAAATATATAACTAAGTTATTGAAAAGATCCTGTTACTGAAACATACTAAAACATTACATTATATACTAAACGGGACATTTTGAAAGCTTGAACTTTTCCTTTGTCTCATTTGTCTTCGACTGAATGTGCCCCTCTGGCAAAACAACTGGCCCCAGTCTGGCCCCCTCAATAACATTGGTCTAGAACCGCCACTGTGGGATGGGGCACTTAGTAAGTGGGGGGGGGGTCTTGGGTTCCTCCCCCAGAAGATTTTGAGCATTAAAGACTTAATTTCCTGCATTCTGGTCTAAGTTTCTCCGATCTCTGCCTTTTCTGCACCAATTTATGATGGAAATTGTTTTAATTTTTTAAAGAGAAATACAAAATTCAGGTGGCAGGTGACAATTCAAAATATAAAAATAAAATAGAAAACAGTGCAGTGATGCTCTGATGCATTCTTTATTGCTTTTAAGTATGTTTGCCCTGTAGATCAAGTTTTTTTTAAATATCATCCATGCTAGTCAGCAACGATTTTGGAAAATAATCTAATTGTGATTATTATTATTTCAATATTGTGATTGCGATTTAATGTGTGATTAATTTTTAAGCTCTTGACCTACTGTATTATTCAAAACGGACAAGCAATAAATCAGTGTATTGCACAATATTGGATAGATTAAACATAGTGTGTTCTGTGTTCTTGTGAGTGTTCTTTCTTGTGGGTCAGGCCTGTGTTATGATGAATTAGGCAGAATTATTATTATGAGCAATGGTGGAGAAGATATCAAATTATAATAATATGAGAAACATAATTTGAGTCGAGTCATGGCATTAAATTGTACGATATAATATCATCAGGTCGGCCTACCTTTTCACCACAGTGTATTATACCGTAAGCGCTCAATACAAAACTCACAGTTCAACCACCAATTAATGAGTCCTTAATCTCAGTTCAAATCTCTGGAGTCCATCTTTCTGTATTCCCGTAAGCAAACTAAAAATACTCAGTTTGAGGTTCAATTCAAAAGATTGCCAACGAAAATAGAACAGAGTGACGCCTCTCGTGTTTAATAGACAAGCTTAGTAATTCTCCGACAACACCGGAGTCCCCCGTAGCCTCCGATGCTGGTAGGCAGCGCACCGGCTGTAACCAGGCTGTAACTCAGGACAGACTGGGCCTCTTTAGGACTTGTGCGTTTAGTTTGAAACGCCATTTCACAGATATTTATTAAGCGGACTGGTGGCTGTGTGTGTGTGTGACGCCAGCACCGATCGCCACAATGCGCTTACCTTACTACGTCTTTCTGTTGTGCATTTTTCCGTTCGTCAAATCCGCGGATGGCCCGACGAGTTCACCTGCCACCACCACCAAGTTACCCGCGATGGCGGGTGCTACTGTCATTCCATGTGACGCTAAAGTTTATGTAGCGTGAGCTTCTGTCAAGCTTACGGCCATTGTACAACAAGAAGCAGGTTTTCTGCAGCGAGCTGATACACACACTGATAGACAGCCGCTTGTCACTCACTTACTCGTCTCGTTTGCTCTGCTTGAGTCATGTTTTTTTCCCCCTGCCACCCTACTGTGCTGTGATTGGCTAGTACTCGTCACTTGTGATTGCATGCTGGCAAATGATACAAGCAAGCCCATATAAAAGTGAAGCTACAGAGCAGTGTGTACAAAAGAGCAAAGTACCTACACGCTGTCCTCTATAAAGAACCTTAAAAGGTTGGAAACTTCTCCCGTTTCAGCATCAATAAAGTATTAAACAATGTGGCACAGTAAACTGTTGTTGATAAGACAGTTGTCCTGTTGTTTGCTTAACAGACATAATTCTCTAAGCTAATACCCCTTAGTTATCAGACCTGAGGAATCTCAGACAGCAGTGTTTCAGTTGATAGAAAATACTTTGACTAAGATCAGAAATAAATTAACTGCTGCTGCTTAATGCACAGTACCATTACCATTTACTAAGATAAGTTGATAAGATAATTCAGTAATTTAATCAATATTGATTCTATTTCTCCCACATGGTATTGAAAATTATATCGAATATCGATATTTTTCAAGGTATTGTATCAAAGTTAGAAATTCCAGTATTGTGAAAACACTAAAAAACAGACCTATACTCAGCTGTGCATTACGTTATGACCCCGCTGGTAGTATCCCTTCAGACTGTCTAACAGACACAGAACTGGATGAGACCAACGGTGCTCAGGGGGGAAATTAACCAACAACACCTGTGCAGAAATCTCACCCCAAATCAACAAGTTAACTTCAGTAGCTCAGATAAAGTACAGCTTAAAGTCCCAAACAGAGCAAGTTTGCACATCAGTTTTTAACAGTATTATATTGAATGTCACGTTCAATATATGCCAATACATGTCACGTTACCGCTTGGTCACAAACTGGCTCTGAATCACAGCTCAAGGTGGTTCCATTGATTACTGTCATGACAGTTGCTGGTGTTGCATCAGGTGCTGGGGTATGTGAAATTAAAATGTGTGTACAGATTCAATTGTGCGCATTGTGTGCAAATCAAACTGTATTTTTGTAAGTGCTCTGTATTTGTATAGCGCCTTTCTAGTCTTTTCGGAAACTTTAACACTACATCTGCATTCACCATACACTGAGCCTGAGTGCTCAAACAGAAAATTAAGAAATTCACACACATTCATACACTGGCAGAACAGCCACCAGGGGCAATTCGGGGTTCAGTATCTTGCCCAAGGACACTTCGACATGCACCCTGGCGGAGGCAGGGATTGAACTGCCGACCTTCTCATTAACGGGCAACCCGCTCTACCTCCTGAACCACAGTCGCCCCTGTGGATATGGTTTCACACAACACAATTCTAAAAATACATGTTTTGGGTACTGGGCTATTTGTGTACTTTGTTTTTTTTTTTCACAGATCTCCTGGACAAAATTCCACAACTGCATAAATAGGAAGTCACAAATGTAAAGTGATCTACAAATTCACAAGAAGTGGTCCATAAATGTGCAAAATCCATTTCACATGTACAAATCACCCATTATTTTTGTGGATATGATTTTACACAACACAAATGTTAAAATACACATTTATGGATAGTGTAATATTTGTGCATCATAGTACATATTTGTGGATTGTCTTCAGTGGGTTACAAATATTAAAGTCCAATAGAAACTGCCATATCTCGCCAGCTGAGCTACACATGTGCAGACCACAGACTGTATAAAAGAAGTGGGCATAGTCACCACGACATCACCTATTGGTGATACAAGTTCTGCATTTTGGTTGTCGCCATCTTACTTTTTGGAACCAAAAGTGACCATTTTCAGACAACAGGGTGGGGATAGCTAGCTAGCTTAGTTGGTAAAGTGCGCCCATAATTCACGTTAACTGTGATTTTCATTTGGATGCTATTTTGGCCTGTGGAAAATGGGCTTAAAGCAGGATGTACTTTAAGTATCTTGAGTGTTTTAGTGCAACCAAATGCTGAATAAGACTTTTGTAGGTGACCAAAATGCAAAAAATTAATTGTGACTAACTAAACTATGCAACTATGCAGCTACACTCCAAGAAGTAGGAAAGAAACTGTGTGAGTGCATGAGGGTTTTTGTTTTTTGTGGCAACAAAAGGAGCTGGGAAAATCGCTAAACTGTGGATTTCTTATTTCAAAACACAATTAAATAAATGATTACTTAAATTGCAAAACCAATGGTAGGTCATGTTAGATAATGCTGTTTATCTTGTAGGTAACATGGTGAAGGTTTTGAGGGGGCATCAGAACTGGGTATACTGCAGCGCCTTCTCCCCTGACTCCACCATCCTGTGTTCAGTTGGCGCCGGCAAAGCAGTACGTATACAAGTTCCTTTTTACTCATTTTGATAGGTTTGCTAGCTAATCTGTATGCAATTGCTTTGTGCTGCTCAATCAATCTACAAATGAAAACACACCCCATCTTCCGTGCCCTCCCATTTCCACCTGGGGAAAAAATTGCTCTGTGTCATGATAAGTTGAGCTCCCTGCATCTAGATTCTATTTGATTTTTGTTTGTGGGAAATAAAGGCTTTTAGTGTTCTGAAGTTCTGCATGCAGAGCAGGCAACTGTTTCACTTTTGTTATAGTAAACTTGGTTCATCTTATTGTAGACAAAACTAAACCTTTTAAATCATTACAGCAAGGAGAATCTTGGAAAATAAAAATTTAAGCAACTTCTAAAAAAAATACTCTTGGCGTTTAGAAAACAATTCTGTCTTCATGTAAACTTTGCATTAGGGCTGCATGATTAATCTAATCGAAATTGCGATGTCATTTGCGATTACATAACTGGGAAAAGTGTATGATTTAATTAAACAGAAAAAGTGTGCTGTGTGTGTGAGACTCTTGTCTCAGTGTGCACTGCGGTCTGCTCATTATGTCCGCCCACACTGGGCTCTCGCATGTGCCCCTGAAACAGATAAGTACGAACCAGAAAAATAATTTATGGGCAGTGAGCGAGTAACGTGAAAGACGATAACAACCGCACGTAAGCCACTTCCCCGCACGGCTTATGATTGAAAACATAGTCCACCGGAGCACAGAGAGAAATGTCTGTTAACCGGTCACTCTGTGGCAGAGACAGATGTGTTGTTGGCACCTCAACGTTAGCTGTATCGGTGCCTTTTTGTTTTTCAACTTTTCATAAAGCTAATGTCAGTCACTTCTCGTCAACAGACCAATCACAGCCGGGATGGGGCAGGACATTAGAAAAAGTAAATTAAGTAATAGTGGTAAAATACTATTCTATTATATGAATGTTTTATGAATATAGTAATTAATATAATTACAGCATACTAACAGTACACTATTAACATTATACTCTTTATTAATGTTATAATATTATACTAATATACTCATTACACTAGCTCCTTCTCCAGGTTGTGGATGGAGCCTCTGCAGTGGACAGAGGAGATTTAGTCAGATCGAGGACACCTTTGTGCCAGTCTCCCCCACGCCACAGTTATGCTGTCATTCTGTGGGAAAAACTGTATATATTGTTTGTCTAACTTTGTTCATTAATTTCAAAATGTCAGTATTTTGCGGATTTTTCTTGATAATCAAGAAAGTAGACAGTACCATTTGTAACATTATAATCGAATCGCAATGTCAAATCGTAATGGTCCACAATAATCAAAATATGACTTTTTCTCCAAATCATGCAGACCTACTTTGCATATTATCAAAGGTCAGATAAGATTACATGTTAAATTGACCTCCCATATTTCTGCAGCCTCTGGACATTGATTCCATAGACTCCATATTCCATAGCTCTAGATCACTCAGAACATGGTGGTAATGATAGACATGGTGGTAGCTTTGTTAGGCTGTGTGTGTCCCTACAGTGTGTGTCTTGCTCTCCCTGTCACAGGTGGTGGCAGAGCTCTGTGTGTGATTGGTTTTGAAGGGAGCGCCGCACTGACAATTTGAGCAGCCGGTGTAAACCGGGGACGCACAGTGCGCAATGCCCAAAGGCCTGGCCAAGGGGCAGCCTGGCACCTGACCCGCAAGGTCAATCTGTACGTAGGTGCTGCTCCGTGTCTGTCTACCTCTGCTGTTGCAGTTCCTCTATTTTAATTTCAGTTTAAAACTATCATTAAATTCGTTGTTAAATACACCCTGTATCTCCCTTCACCCCTACCTCTCTCCCAAACCCACTTCCACACCACCCCCCCTTATATCTTTAAATAGCTCCATTCACTGTCTGCACACGCTAGCTTTTCTTTTGTTACTAGGATTTCTGTTACTGTCAGATTAAATGTTTCCCTTGTAGCATACAGTGTTACATCGTTATGATACTAATGGCAAGTTATAGAAAACAATTCAGCCATGTACTACAGTTTAACAACCAATGTCCCCCCTCCCTTCACTGTCAGTGTTAGCCAGCAGCTCTCAGTGCTTTGCAAATTTTACACAAAACCTTTTTGTAATGGAATTATTGTACAGGTTTCAGATTATTGTTGATGTTGGTACAGATATTTTTTTGAGTATTTTTGTGCATGTGCAGAGCACTGACAATGCCGCATTAAAACTCTTGAGAAAACAGTCGACAAATTGGCCAGTTATGAGGTAACTTTTCCATCTGCAGCTGTTTTCCTGTTATAAAGAGCATATGAGTGTTTCGGCTTTTGGCAGCTAAAGTGGAACAATATATTACCCTTTTATTTCATCTGCATTTCTCAATCAGCATACTTGTGATGAAAAGCACAGCTTAGAAATCCCACAAAGAAAATTATGCTGATGTATTTAACTTGGATTGGGAAACTAGGAAAGGAGGAAGCTAATTAGTATAGAGAGAAAGAAACTGAACCATTAGCATGCACATGACTGTTAGGAGTTTAACGTACATCATCGTACTGCATTTCTTCACAAGCAGCTTTGCAGCACTTTAAAGCATTTTTAACTTCTTCGAGTGACAATGTGCAGACATTGATTTTATTTTATTTTTTTTTATAAATGCATAGTTCTCATATTATTAATTTTCCTGGAGCACATATATTAATACACAGAATATCACTTTTGTATGTGTGTGTGTGTGTGTGTGTGTGTGTGTGTATGCATATTTGTACTTTGCCAGAGGTATAAACCCTTTGGCCATAAAATATTCTTTTCTCTTGCAGTATCTGTCTCTCTTCGTAGGCTCCTGCTGGAGGTGTGAGCCTATTGTAAACACAGTGAACTAAAACTCTGAAAGGGGAAACCAGTGGAGTAACATTATGTTACCTTAAGTTACTACTTGTTTTATTTTCTCTTCTTTGTGTAGACTTTTTATGATACAATAATAGTATTTAGTTAGTATATTCAATTATGTATTATAATATGTACTAATCTAAATTATGATGAAGTAGATTATTGCTATTAGGCCTATATAAAATGTTAGAATGTTATAAATTATAATTTCCAATGTAGGCCTAGGTGAAGTGTTGCATTTTGCTATAGCCTTGCTGCTTGTGTAAAACAGTTTTGTTTGTATGGCCTGATTAAAGGTTACAAAGCTTTACAATGACATAACTTGAGCATAACTCTGTTTTAATTCTGTTTAATTCATGTTGCGTAATTGAATTTCTAAATGCAAGTGTAATGTAGCGTAAATATACTCTGTCCAAATCATTTCATGGGCCATAACAGTACCCTCTTCAAATTGCAGGTGTTCCTATGGAACATGGATAAGTACACATTGATCCAGAAGCTGGAGGGGCACCACAATGATGTGGTGTCCTGTGAGTTTTCACCAGATGGGGCGCTGTTGGCCACTGCCTCTTATGACACCCGGGTCATTGTATGGGACCATCACAAGGCCACTGTCCTGCTGGAACTGGGGTAGGAAGTACACAAATGGGGGTCAGGGTTTTTCTTCCTTGCATAATTATTCCTAAAGGTCAGGGTAGAGTTTGCCAATGAAAAAGTACAATTATTGTTTTGGTTGTTTTTGTGAGGTGAGGCTTTATCTTACTGTATATCACAGTCTTTCTCAAGGGAGTGTGTGCTTTGCAGTCATGTCAGTTTTTCAACAGCAGCATTTGCTGTATTTTAAAGTGAGCCTATATAACTTGTGTCTGACAGTAGTCATAGGATAATGGTGAATGCTTAAACAGGAAAGCTTAAACTGAGTTAGACTCAGTAATGTCAGTTACATTACATTACAAATACATTGCATGTTTTTCCAGTACCAGCTCAACTCGCCTCTACTCGACTCTGTTTGGCCGTGCTCCATTTTCCATTGCAGATAGTACCCAGAAATAGCACCCCTCAATGAAGCTGGTCATCATAGCGACACCACACACAACTGCCGTGACAAAATTTTCAATGCGAGACACACACCAGCGACCCACAAAGTTAAAACGTTTCAACATTCCTTAGAATGTAAAGACAGATAAGCCGAATAAAAACCTTCCAGCTGTGTTTTGCTCTGCTGTTGTTGCTGCAGCGGTCTGTGTGACTGTGGAAGCAGAGGGCTATGATGCAGTGATAGTGACGATTCTCTCTGACCAATCAGTAGTCTGCTGTACATTTTAGTATCGCCTCAGCTCGCTTGGAACTACGACAGAGGTTATACAATAAAAGTACGTGGTAGTAGGTACAGGTACAACTTTTCCACAATGGAAAACCAAAAAAAGGCGAGTCAAGCTGGTACCGTGCACTGGAAAAGGGGCTTATCTGTGTCTTTGCTAACATTAGCTTCTGCTCATGCCAGACCAATTACAGGCTGTAATTGCAAAATCCCTGACTGTACTGAAATGAGCAAAAGTGTGTGTTGTTGCTTATAAGTTCTACTTTTAAAGTAAATAAATTCGCTATTGAATGTGCCATTTGAAATGGTAAGGCAGTTCTGTCTTTGACAAACAGTGATGTTCATTTTTTAACCTGAGAAATTTTGTTGTGATAGTGATGCTCTTATTGAACTCTTGCTCTCATCTTTCTCTAGCCATCTCTTCCCCCCTCCATCACCCATTTTTGCTGGGGGGGCAAATGACCGTTGGGTTCGCTCAGTGAGCTTCTGTCCTGACGGCCGCCACATTGCCAGCATTACTGATGATAGGTAAGACACTGAATGACAGCAGAGTTAAAGTAATACTCCTTTAACTTAGCCACTGATCAGTTGGTGTTCCAGCTGCTCTTGATCAGTGATCACAGTCCCAAGCAGAGTAAAGTTGCACTTCAGTTTTTAGATGTTTCTGTTGCAAAACTCTATCAGATATGTTATAAGTCGTCACAGCTGTCTGGACTCACATCTTGAGCAGGTCCAGCTGATTACTATCACAGTGTACGCCAGTGTCAGTCAGCTGGGCGGAGTTCATTTGCTCCGTGAATCTATCTGATCAGTTATACGTTTGTGTTTCACTGCGTGAGAAAATTAATCTGTGGAATGACAGCATGTGAAAAATGTAATTTGTGCGAGTCTCGCAAGCTTTTTACCTGACGAGAAATATAGTCACATTTTAAACTTGGAGGATCTTTTGATGCGAGATCTCGTCACACCCCTTGTAAAGAGCATAGTGTAGCAGAAAAGCTTCTCTGTTTGCTTCAGTTTGTTTTTTACATCTCGCAGGGAGTCATGAGTCTTACTGGAACTTGAGAGCACAGAGCTACTGTATATGGGCCTGTTTGTACGGGTCACATGAAAGTCACAAGTGATCGCTGGGTGGCAAAGTGCTGAGTTGGTGGCATCCGTAACAGATGCAAAAGAAATTTATATAGCTGCGTTTTGACCAAAATTACCTGGGACTTTTGAGTTCCTGGATCGCTTTTCAAGGAACTACAAGATTCCTTAAGCCTATTGTCTGCGTTTCCACCTCGGTCTAAAGACATGCGAAGATTAGACAAATTAACCAACTGATGTAGGCTATAGGCCTACACGCCGTACAAAGTGATGCACAGGCATCATATTTGTAACCACTACCCATGAGCAAAATTTATAAATAAATATCAGATTGGACTGGAATATAATGAAAAACTATAGGCCTATCTTGACCATTAAAGCAGCTTCTTTTTTGTGAGGGAATATAATGGAGAGACACACGATAAAGTTTGTTACACATGCAATAACAAACTGGATAAAGCCATAAAGTTCTTAAAATAACTCCAGCACAGAGAAAGTTATTACAACATTTCCAGCTGACAAAGAGCAGCAGATCAGCTGCAGCTTTTCTTGTCTGTGTCGCCTGAGCATCTGAGGAACGGGATTTTAAAGAGCTTTAGTACCTGCTGTAATCAGCTGTTCCTCTTTTTTTGGAGATGAGGAGACAACTATGTCTCTGTGTAAAAACCTCCTGATGAAAACTTAAAACAACAACTTTGGATCCAGTATTTAACATTAACTCCATGAGCTGTTTGCTGTAAACACACTGCTGCACGCTGGCTGCTGTTTCCGAGCAAAACATTTAATAAAGATGCACAATGTCAGCCGTACATTGGCGAGACTTGTGCGGCTTTTGACTGTTGATTAGAGATTTATTGGTTGGCAAACAAGGTGGAAAACAGACAGACATTTTCCAGTTAAAGCCAGTAGCCTCTACTCGCCCATTCAGAATTTTTGGGGAGTAAAATAAAGACTCTAGAACTAAATTGAGAAATATTTTCAACTCTTGCGGAGGCACTGCCCTAGGCTTATTCTCCTGTATTTGCGTCTTTCGTTTTTGTGTAACTTGTATACAGTCACACCTCCTTAAAATCTGCATTATGTCTGAACAAACAGTAAGAAAAGCTTAATCACTGGCATGTTTTTCTGTCCTAGACTATATTTCTATTTTGTGTTGTAATGAACACTGAAGCCTCTAGGATTTAGATTGTCAGTCCTGTGACAGTATTACACTTTTTTTTTAAAGAAGAAAAAAAGAACAGAACCCTGGTTCACATTGAAGTAGCAGAGGCAGAGATAATCCTGATTTATGGTGCCTAGTCTGTGTCAAGCTCGAAAAACACTGGATTCTACATTTTCCATAATGCAGCTAATAGTATATTTTAATCAGACTCTCGCTGCCTAGTAAATGCCCATACAAAGTTCACTTATTTATCATTATACAACACAGGGTAGTCTCTGCATGCTACACACACAGAAAGTGTCTTTCAAACATTATGTTCTCAGTTTGTACCACAGGTTATAAATCCCAAGCACAGATTTGGACAGTGTCAATTTTTATGTGGGGATGTATGAGTGGAGTAAGGTGTGCTGCTGGTCAAACACAGACATAAAATTAGTTTGACAATGGCCAGCAGGACACATTTTAAGGGTAATTTATACTTCTGCGTCAAATCGACGGCGTAGGTGACGGCGTAGGCTACGGGGCTACGCAGAGGGTACGCTGAGGCTACGCTGTCACCTGAGGTGAACCTCCCCAAAAATGTAACTGCACGTCGATTCGACGTGGACCGTAAGCTCTGTGATTGGTCGGCTGAGTAGCTTTGCAACGCTGCCAAGCGGAAGTGCCCCAGCGGTTTGAAGTAACTTTTACTAGCAGCCAAAACGGCAGATGTAACACAGTGAATCAATATATTTGACCGTCGCAACCCATGCGAAACGACTCGTTTCGCTATCAGAATGTAGGTACGCACGTAGACCCTACGCAGGAGTATAAATCGGCCTTTACTCAACAGTAAAAATAGAAAGGCTTTCCAATTTCTTTCATACAGCTTGGATTCTGACACCAGTGTTCTTGTGTTTGTTTTCCTGTCTCTGTTCAGGCTGGTTCGTTTCTGGAGCATAGAGGAGAGAGCTCCTCAGGCCATTGCCTCTCTCTCTAATGGCCTCTGTTGTGCCTTCTCTGCTGAAGGAAGTGTCCTTGCTGCTGGGTAAGACACCAGCACTTGTTCAGACATAATTACATCATCTCAGTCACTCTTTATTTGCCCCTGTCCTATGATAGAGGAGCCGAGGAAACCAGTTCTCAATGTTTTATCTCCACTTGCTCTTTCCACGGGGGCTGTATGCAATTCTTAGCTGTGAACTCAACTGTGTTCTTATAATGTATCTCTTCCTTTGACTTATGGTCGTCCTTTTTTTGTTTGTTTCTTTCTAGGACTCGTGACGGTAGTATGCACTTCTGGGAGTGTCCTCGTAGCATTGCCAGTCTGCAGCACATGTGCAGGATGGCTCTCCGACGGGTGATGACCACCCACCAGGTGGAGGCTCTGGCCATTCCTACACCGCTCCGCGACTACCTGACCTACAAAGTCATCTAATCTCCCCCACTCACCACCACAGCACCAGCTGACCCAACTGCACCTGCTGCAGCAGAATGCTGGAAAACCAATGAATCCCTTATTTTCTGAAGGTTTTCGTAGAACTTTAAATAAACAAAGTGCAGTACAGGAGGAAAAGAGTCAAGTTTCACTAAAAGCCCAAAGCCACATCCTTGTATCAAACCCCCACTGTGTTCACTTACAGCAGGATATGGCGTTGTTTTGTATGTATTTATTTTTGCTTTAGCAGTCCCCTCGATCAGATGATTGTGGTACCTGTAAGTGTTCAGATCCTCTTCCAGCTGGCTCCAGCTCTCTCTGACTTGAAATGTAGGAAGCATTGCAGTGGTGCCTGCTCTTAAAGTCCAGTTTAGTTAGTGAGTGAAAAGGATGGATGAGCTGTTTAGGGATTGCAGGGTTTTGAAGGCCAATTCTCAGATAATGTGACCTACTGATACCGTGGAAGCATAGTAGCCTATATTTACATTACATTATTGTCATGGCATAAAAAAACATAATCAAGAAGTGTTCTCTTAGATTTAGAATATTTCTCTGAAACAGTTTTTACACCTCCATCGCACCTCAGTTATAACTAAAACCTGGACATCTTTTAATGTTCATAAGCAGTAGTTGGTATTTCCAACAGAAAAACATTGGCCAGATGTATTAGATACTTCAATACAGTATGTAACCTAGTTTGCCTAATTTAATTAATGTGGTTTGTAAACAGGCAGTGAGAATTCTTTATTTAGACCTTTGGAGACACATTTCTTCTTTTTGCTTTAAATCCACCCTGTTTAGTTTTTGACCACAGTAGCACTATGGAGCATTGTTTTAAGTGGGTGCCCATTTTGTTTCCATCGCATGCATGAGAACCTGGCAAGGCAACACAGATTCCTGCTAATTGTCTCACGCTGTTCCACTGATTTGACATTTGGTGGTTATGCACTGAGAAATATAATAATATACCAACAAAGTCAGGAAAGAAGATTGATAGTGGATGTAAACAATGCAGGTTCCAGAATGTCTACAGTCGACCAAAATTGAAAAGGATTTATGAGGAGTAATGCATTCAACACATTTCTCAGGCCTCAAGGATACACGCAGTGTTGTGGTGAAAAACAATGTAAACACAACTGTTTGCTTACAAAAATACTCTACAGGGTACTTTAAAAATTCTACAAAAATAGCTCTAAAATGGTTACCAAACTACACTAACTGGCTGACATCGGAGTTTCAGCATACTGCAAAACTCTGCCACACTTTTGGACATTTGAATAACAATCGGTCCAACACCTGCGTCCTAACATAACATAGGTGTAGCCAACCCAAAGAATGTGGTGACACAAATGGCAACATACAATGCTTGAATTTCAAACTCTGTGTGTGTGTGTGTGAGAGTCAGTGAGAGCGCTGTCCTGTGGGGCAATATAAAGCCTTGAAACCAGTGTTTGATGATTTCATTGTAAAGCAAAGCATCTCTGTCGCTGAATTGCTATCTATATTTGAACTTCTTTACAGAGTTCTTTGTGATATGTATATACAAAATTGTACCATGTCTATAAACATATCAAAGTTTTTTTTTCACTTTATTTCATCAGTTCTATTGTTGAGCATTTGTATTTTTGTACTTTTTGTTTTCCTTTAAATGTGAAAATCTCTTTAAAAAACTACACATTCTACAGCTAAAGCCCAAAATGAAAGTTGTATTACATTCCTGCCCTGTTACATATTTTTGCGGTATGTTGAATTTACGATTACATAAATTGCATTTCCAGCAACCCTGAAAGTAGTCAAAAGCAACCAAACAGCTGCCAAACTCAGCCATCTGGTGTTAATTACCTTCATGTTCACATCATTCTTATATATGCACATGATAATCCACAATTACTCTTTAAGATGCAGCATATTTAGAATCCACTGTCTTGATTGTCATTTCCAATTTTTGTCAGTGAGGAGATGTGAAAAGGGAGGATGTTGATGCAGAGCAGCTGTCAGTCATATTTAACTTCTCTGACAGTGCTAATGCTAAAGGTTTTCCTTTAGCATTAGCTAAATCCTACAGATTTTTTAACATGGGGGAGGGGTCAGACTTTTCTGCTGAGATATAGAGGTTGTTTAAGGAATGGTCTGCATTGCTTGAATCTATAAAGAACCTTAACGGGTGTGCAAGATGTACGATGCAGTAAGTGTGTGTGTGTGTGTGAATATATGATGTTTAAAATTCTTGCAAGTTTGTAATATTTTTTTGTGTGTTTGTAGTTTCAATAAAGGCTTTTTGACAAAAGAATGTTGGTTAATGATCTGAGAGAAACTGCAATATACCTTCTTTTTTGTTTTTTTAAGATTTGCTTGACAGTGGCCTGGCAACAAGTACACAAGTAAATAATATGCACACAAATGTGTTTTGGGATTTGTGAGTCCACAAGTGATTTAAAGCACACAAAGATTTATTGTATAAGCATGTGAAACGCATCTAGAGATATGTATGGGCAATTCAAAAACGTATGTGGATATTGTTGTGGAAATTTAGATTCCTGGTGAGAGATTAGGCAAATAATGGAGTTACAACCAACCGTTGTCTTTGAAGAATTTATTTAACAAAAGAGAATAAACAGAGAAGTACTACAACAGAATCAGCTGGACCAGAGGTCTGTCTTCTAAGACAGTCTGTTACGTCTGGCCCAGAGCAAAGGGATGCATAGTCATTTACACAGTCTGAGTATCTATGTTTTGG
>JAPMOB010206235.1:0-15482 GCA_029875015.1 Lepomis gibbosus | reverse complement strand
TTCAATTCCATCAACTCTGTATTCAGAGGCCACGTCACCAGCCAGGCCATCGCTGGCTGCTCTACCACCAGCCTCACCACACAGGTTAGTTATTGCAATGTAATGATTTCCATTTGTGGGGATTGATTTCAAAATGAACATCCATCACTTTGTACACGACAGTTTCGCACCTACTCTTTGAAAGCCGGGCGAGAAGGAAAACCTCTGCCAATCATCTTGTGTGACACCATGGGCTTGGAGGAAAGCACAGGGGCTGGGCTTGATATAGATGACATCAGCAGCATCCTTAAAGGTCATCTGCCAGACCGTTATCAGGTACAGCTTTAGTTTACATTGAGCAGGATACTGAATGTATGAGCCATTGATTTGGCTGTAGTTAACTCAAAATGTCACTCTCTTTCCCCTCAACCCTATGACTCAGTTCAACCCGTGTGCTCCTCTGCATTCGGAGGTGCAAGGTTATCGCAAGTCTCCAGCGCTCAAGGACAAGATCCACTGTGTGGCCTATGTCATTGATGCCTGTAAGGTCTCCATCATGCCGACAAAGCTGGAGGAGAAGCTGGGAGCTATCCGCAGAAAGGTCAACTTATTGGGTCAGCAACACACTTCATTGTAATGAAGACATTGCAGTATAAATACATTAATACAGGGCACCAAAATAGTGTAAATATGTGAATTGGTACGAAGAAGGATGTAAAGTGATTCCACTCAACTTTGGGCTATCAGAAAAGGGAAATAATAGCCACTTAAATAATTCAGTCTCAATCTAGAGGTGACACAACTTCTTGATCAGTAAACGGTGACTGCAATACTTTACTCAAACAAACCACGTAATCAACTGTAGCTGTAAATTGTTTATTAAACTGCTAAATAAATTTAGGCTGAGATGCAGGCTGAGAATCAGAGTGTTGCGGCCATTTCCCTGCATGCCACAGTTAGAGCAGCCTCCTTATACTCACTAATAGGGGCCCTCCTCCAAATACCTTGTGAGATCTTTCACTGCTGGTGCAAGCAGATTAACAGGAATACATTGATAGGATGCAAATGCAGACGCCTGAGGAAGACCTGATGCATTTCAGTAATTTATTACACAAATGGAGGAACACTGGCTTATGGTACGGTGAGACAGACAAAGCAGTCCAAACAAGTGCAACAAATTTGGAGCAGGCAAAAATCAAAAGTCCAGTGGTCAAGCAATAAGGTTCAAATCACACAGGCAAAGAACACAGAAACAGGGACCCAAGGCATGCAACGACATAGGACAATCTGGCAAGAAGTGAGTGGAAAAGGGCTGATGAGGGAAAAGCAAAACAAGTGAGCAGGAAAGGTCAGGTGAGTGTGGGGCTGATAAGAGAAGTTGAAACAGGTGTGTAAATGGGTGGGGCAGTCCGGTGATGTGGAAAGGAGGGAAAGTATACGGGCATCTGGAGAAAGGCTGCAAATTTGTAATGAAAGGGCCTGGGGAACTGGGAAAGTGGCTGAAGAGGAGGCACAGAAACAAACTGACATGCTTGAAATGGGGAGAAAATCTATGAACCTACAGAAAACATCATACAACTCCATTCTGTATAATGCCTAGTTATTAATATAATAGTTTTAGAGTATTTTTATCCCCTTGTCTCTGCAAAATAGTTCAGTATAGGGGAAATGGCATTGTTAAGTATGCTGATTTGCCAAGATCATAACATAATTTCCAGTTAATGATTCTAAAGCTCTCCAACAGAGTTCTTAAGTCATAAATTCATTAACAGAAAAACCCAAGTAAATGCACTAACATCCTCAAACGCAACTGAGCCAAGACTAATGAATTGTGTACTACCATACCTCTTTTCTAAGATTTATTATTTGTGTTTTGCTTTGTTTTTTTTTTGTTAATTTAGACTTCACACCAAAAAATAACCACATTTAATATGTTTAGGGAGCCGGCTTCACTTGTGAAAATTATATAAAGTGTGTATAAAAAAATACCAAAATTAATATCCTCTAAGCAAATGTCTAAATTAGTGCTAACTCAATTTCTGATACCTAAAAAATGTACAGTATTATGTATTTTCTAAATGTTATTGCTCTGCTCTGTTACCAGGAATTCCTCAGTTGGTCCTGCTCACTAAAGTAGATGAAGCCTGCCCTTTGTTGTCAGAGGACGTGAGAAACGTTTATAAAAGTGGCTACATCAAGGAAGTGGTAAGATTCTTGGTTTTTATACAAAAGAAAATCTCTAACATTTTTATTGTGTTTTATTTATTTAGTTTTTGCCTTAGTGGAAATATATAAGCTAACAGTCAGCCAAAGTCTGTTTTATTTCCATGACTGTATTATCTAATTAATTGTAACACAAATTTGAGAGTCCTTCACATCACAGTCCATGGTGTCACATGTGTCACAAGTATTGCAGTACTTGAGTACTAATACATTAGTGAGATGGCAGGTAATTAAGCCAATATATTCAATATTAATTCAAATGGCTTTTAGTTAAATTTTATTCAATTCGTAGTGGGTAGCCACGACCAAAACAAATATAAACAATATACCAATTAACCTTTCTTGTGTTGAAAACAAATTAAAACAAATTTAGCTGTGATTGCACAGCAAAGTTGGCACAATTCTTTGTTAGAAAAAATGATAAACCATCCTCATCTAAATTATTTTTGTGATCCAGATGCAGGAGGTCAGTGCTCGGCTCGGTGTGACATTGTCCTGTGTTGTTCCGGTGAAAAACTACAGCAAAGAGTTGGAATTGGACGTGAACTGTGATATCATGCTACTCAGCGCAGTCATCCAGATGCTTCGCTTCGCTGATAACTACTTCGATGAGATCAGTGACCGATTCAGCAACACTGAAAGCAAAGAGTAGGAAGTGTTTGTGCATCATATGTTGTCCAGCTGTAATTAAATGGCCCTCATAATGATCCATTAATCTATCAATTTACCAGCATGTGATCTTGCCTATTGCTATCTCACTGTGCACCTCCTTTTACAAAAACTTTGTGTAATGGTGGGAGATCTATTGCCTCAGTAAACTCGGTGAACTGATACGTATTTTCTGTCCCTCAGCTTCGAAATATAAAATTTTTGATTCTGTAGTAAATTCTTTATCATAAAGGATGTTGTTTAATTTTTACATTATCAGTCTAAAGACTCATTTATGTAATATTATTCATATGATTAAGTTTTGTGTTGGCTCATTGGCTCAGTCTGATTTGTGTGTCTAGAGAAGAATGATGATATTTGAACTTTAGTGGCACCAAATAATAGCATACATCTGAGCATCAGTCCTCTCAAAAGAGCATACATGTTTCTTTTGCTCTGGTCTCTCATGTACTGTTTCATGCAGTTTTGATGTTACATTAGACGTTGGTTCAGCACTCCCTGCATGTTTTGACTGCTACATGTAGGTGCACCCATGGTGCTGTATAATGTGGTGGAAAGTAAACAGTTAAAATGGTCAGTAATGGATCATTTCATTAGACCATTTTGGTTTTATAGTTTTGGTTTTGGACTGATTTTATACACTCTGGTTTTTGGGTATTTGGACATATCTTTTATTTATTTTACATGATAACAAATGTATGCTCACAAATCAGTCATTTGTATTCAAGTATACAAATTACTAGTTTGACTACTTACAAAAATTTTAGAAATGTTGATTGTAAAATCTTTTTGTATGTTTGTACTAGCGCACATATTTGGCTTTTATCAAGTGTTCTTAACTAGAAGAAACACCAGAGAAGAAGAGGGCAGGCCTTTCAGAAGCCTAAATTGAAGAAATAGCCTAACTGTTTACAAGCATTATTAGTATTATTACACTGCAAATCAACCGCATGTTACCAATAATGGCTTAGAGACAGGACAAAAAAGAGACATCTTGACAAAGTAAAGAGAGTAGAAGCACAGCATTTTTAAAAGGCTTTGGCCTTTTAATATATGCATCAAAACCTCAACCTTAACCTCAAAACCATGTTTATGCTTTTGAGTTTAATTAAACTAAATGAATATATAATATTCTTTTTCATCCACCTTTCCAGTTCAATTGTGACCCTTCTGAACCGGACTAGATCTTCTTTAAAAGTACTCAATCTGCATATCATGGCTAAATATGAATATTTTTTAAAATTCATAAAAAAAAATCAATCCTTGACAATAACATTTGCCGTCCTGTTAACCCTGTGACTGTGAAGTTTTATGGATATAAATATTATAATTTGGAAGTAAATGACTTTAAGCTACTAACTTACATGAAAATATAACAAAAGGGAAAGGTCAGTTAGTCACAGTAAAATTTGAAGTTACAGACCTAATATGTTATTTGTTGAATAACACAAGTTTTTTGGAGTATGAATAGCACGTTCTTGGTTAAATATTTAAAAAGTAATTTAAGTGTTAGTAATTTCAAAATAGCACTTGTACACAAAGGTGTGTTTAAATAATCAGTTGGCTTTCCGTTAATCGTTTGTTTTAACTTCTTTCTCATGCAAAGTTTGGTAACAGGGTTGACATCGAGTACAACATTGTGTTACTAAATCTCTAATAAAGATAAAAATAAAACATCCTGATGTGGGACGAAACATGAATGACACAGTAAAACATGTCCTCTCTCCAACAGAATGCCCAAGAGCCCCCTAAAAACTTGAAAAAAAACAACTTTTCTTAGACATAGGAAAAGATCTTGTGTGCAAAATAAGTACTTAATCCAGGTAAGTATGTAAGTCTGTAAGAAGTGGGGTGTGTCGTGACCAGCGAGACTGCAGCACGACCCTTCTCCTTCTCTTGTTTTCAGGTAAACGAAAGTAAAACTGTTTGAGTGAGTCTGTCAAGGCAGCTGAAAGGTATCTTTAAGTTCCAGTAACCCCCTTCAAAGTAAAACAATCATTTATGTGTCAGAATTTTAATTCGAGAGTTGAAAAGTATACATTTAAAATACAATTAAGGGGTAAGATTGAGTAAATGACGCCTTTAAATAAAATTTCCACATTACTCGCTCTGCGTAACTTTGCCCCTGTATTCAGGAGTTTTAAACAAATCCTACCATTTAGCAATAACAGCTATTTTCTTTATTTTTGTTTTAATTGGACAGAGGAACAAAAATCAGATGGAAAATCTTAGTCTGTTTGTAGGATTAAACATCCATTCCACACCACATTTTTATATACAGTCGATGTTCCACACACAAATTGAGATTGATTTTACTCTTATTTTGAAGGCAACACCCTAGTACTTCCAGTCCTGTTTAGGCTGAATGCTAGTGCCTACACACAAAGCATCTACATCTCCCTGGTAAGTGATTCAGCTGCTTTCCACGATCTTGTTCAAAAAAGGATTTAAATCTAAGATATTAGTTTGAGTTTTTTTTCCTAAATTCAATGTAAATATAGAAGAAACAGACCTGCATTGTCCAAGAAAGAACTTTGGCTAAAAAACAAGCTGCTTACTGCATTTGTATTCAGTATTTTATATTCTGAATTATCACCGGCAACATGATTTTCCCCCCTTCATATAAATAAAGACATTTCCACCACAAATTGGTGCAGTAAATGTCTCTTGAATGCAGGGAATTAAGAGTTTAATACTCAAAATCTTCTGGGGGTGGACCCCTGAGACCCCCTCAACTGACTACCCTTTTTCATCAGTTAATATTAGAAATAGCATCAGAGTAGCTTGTTGTCTTGTTCTTGTGACTCCAATATTGTGCATTATCACGTCTCGTGGACTAAGTGTTTCATCACATCCATAATATCAACCCTTAAATGTCCCCACCACTTTTCAACACAAAGCTTGATGTCAAGCTTAAAAGTTTTTTAGTTTTTAAAGAAGTATTCTACAGTTAAGTTAAATGATGACTGTTCAGTTTCACTGTATTTAGAAATAATTTACCCAAAACAATATATATATTTTATGCAACTGTTTATGTTTCATTTTTAGACACCACACTACGGGAACGTTTAAGGATCCAGACAGTCAGGAACTAACACCAACCATCTATCATGAACCCCAGACTAACCAAGAGCCAGCAGAAAACAATTTGCTCCCAGTTGGGAAGTGTCAAACTAGAGCTGCTGTACAAGGCCAGCATCCATGGTTTCACCGGCGCAGCCTTCCACCAACGATGTGACAGCCACTGTCCCACAGTGTCTGTGGGCTATAACGCCTCCGGTTATGTGTTTGGAGGCTACACCAAACAACCTTTCAATCAGTCTGGCCAGTACATGAATGATGACCAAGCTTTTCTTTTCACCTTCAGTGGAGAAAAGCTCACCAAATATCCTGTCACCAATGCCACTTATGCAGTGAAAATGATAGCTAACTCTGGTCCATATTTTGGAGAAGCATTGGTTCTTGTCAATGGAAGCCAAGCACTCGTGTACAGCAGTCCAGGAAATCATTTCAACTTCAATGCTGCGGAAATGCATGGCAACAACCTCAACCTGACGGACTGTGAAGTCTATCAAGTGGAGGGTAAGTTCTCTCTGAATAGCCAAATATTGATGCTCAGCAATCTGACACCAAGTTCTTTAGCATTATTATTCCTGTCATAGTGCTGCAACTGATAGTTAGATTCAGCCCTGAACCTTTTGACAAGAACATTGACCTTTTCCATTTTTCATTATTAGTGTTGAAATCTGGTTTGTTGTGGACAAACAAACATGATCAATTTGGTCTAACCAAAGTTGTTCTAGCTCTAGTCATGTAGCAGATTTGTCTTTTTGCCACTGACTGATAACCAGTTGTACAAAATAATGAACCACAAATGTATGAAGTCTCAGTTTAATTTTTTAGGCAGGGAACAGTAAGGAATATAACATGGGAGTTGGTTCATTTAACTACATCCATCAAATGAATAACTTCTGAAAACCAAACAAACTCAGAAATTCTTTACTTTAAAGCCATTATTCGTAACAGAAATGACCGTTTATTTTGTTAATGTTTACAATGTAACACATTCAAATGAGTGGCTGGATTATATTTTAATAAAACTGGATAATATTGTTTTGTAAAAGCTGTTTTTGTTCTTCAACAGAAAGACCAGAATTTGAGAAGCCATGGAGGCCAGTGGTCTGGGAAAATGAGTAAGCTGGATGGGCCCCCAGTTTAAATCATGAAATGCTGTTACATATTATTGTTTAATATGTTGCATTATACCGCACTATGTCATACTGATAACTTGAGAAAATTGCCCTACATGGTAATAGATGAGGATGTAATGAATACACCATAATGTATGCTTGCCATACTTGAAATTGAGCATGTGCTAGTTGAACAAGCTTGCTGTGGCATGGGTGTGGATTCCCCCAGTTAAATTGAATTGTAATTATGTTATGTAGCATCCCCGGCTGAATGATGGTCTACGCTTTTACTGATGGTTTACAGTGGCTTTATTCAGGGGAAAATAGGACGATACTGTAGCTCCATAAATCTGCTGAGATTAATAAAGGTCATTTGCATGTTAGGTCAGATTTATGGTTAGGGACCTCTATATTTACAGCACAATACTAGTCATATATACATTAGCCACCTTTTTACTATTTCAGTCTTTATAAACTGCTCTTGTCTCTTCAGGAAGAGGACCGAGATGATGGACAGTATTAAGCTCTACTGTCCCTTGGCCAGCTCTGTGTCCCAGGTTCGGGTCTTGCTAATTGGACCAGTTGGAGCTGGAAAGTCAAGCTTCTTCAATTCTGTCAACTCTGTATTCAGAGGCCACGTCACCAGCCAGGCCATTGCTGGTTGCTCTACCACCAGCCTCACCACACAGGTTAGTTCCTGGAGGGCTGCAGTAATCAGCACAATTCATTAATCTTTTACACCCATTAAGCCAAAAATAAACAATAATACATTATTATGGTTATTTATGCTCTGATAACTTGAAAACAGATGAACTGAATATTGAGATTATTTCAAAAACACATTTAATAAAATGTTCCACCTCAGAAGTGAAAATGCACTTTTGGAATGTTTTAATAAAGACAGCAAATGAAAAACAGTGCAGCTGACATTTTTTAAAATATGATAAATAGTGATAATCTCCATTGTTACCTGACAGTTTCGCACATACTCGCTGAAAGCTGGACGAGGAGGAAAACCTCTGCCAATCATCTTGTGTGATACCATGGGATTGGAAGAAAGCACAGGGGCGGGACTTGACATAGATGATATCGTCAGCATCCTCAAAGGTCATCTGCCAAACAGTTATCAGGTAGAGCTTTTGTTGCATTCGGCAGGCTAAAATACACAAGGTTCTTGATACTGCACTGATATGGTTGACAATATGGTTTCTTTCACCTGTACGATTCAGTTCAACCCCTCTGCTCCTCTGCAATCGGAGGCCCACGGCTATTGTAAGTCTCCAGCGCTCAAGGACAAAATCCACTGTGTGGCCTACGTCATTGATGCTTGCAAGGTCTCCATCATGCCCACAAAGCTGGAGGAGAAGCTGGGAGCCATCCGCAGAAAGGTCAACTTAATGGGTCAGTTAAAATAAGTTGTTCAGCTTTTTAGTAGTATTATTGCATCACCAGACCTCACTGAGTAAAAGGATAAATGTGATGGCCAGAACAATCTAAAATATAAGACTCCCAGTAACAGTTTGCATTCTTCCACCTCCCAAATCTAATGTTACAGTAATTTATGTATAAGGCTTTACTATAATGCTCCTCAGTACAGTAGATACATAGACCTTTAGATAAATAGACAGGTTGTCTTCAGTTTGTGATTTCAAAGTCAATAGTACATTTTGTGCAAATTGTTTTATTTTTTTGTTTGGCAGGTATTCCTCAGCTGGTCCTGATGACTAAAGTGGATGAAGCCTGTCCCTTTGTTTTACAGGACATTAAAAACGTTTACAAGAGCGGCTATATCAAGGAACTGGTGAGATCAACTTTTAATTTGCCTGTAGGATTTTGTTCTGAAAAAGAACATTTAAACAGGCTTGTTTGTCTAAATGTTGGCCTTCATGGAAGTATAAAAAACACACAGTAACATGAAATATATCTGAATTTATTTGTTTTCCTGCTCATGTTTTGTCTATTTATTTTTATATTTTACTTGCTTCATGTTCTCCCGTGTTCTTAAGCAAACAGTATTTTGTTAATAGAGTACTACAATTCTGTCAAAAGAACTTTATTCTGTTTTTGTGATCCAGATGCAGGAGGTCAGCACTCAGCTCGGTGTGCCTTTGTCCTGCGTTGTTCCGGTGAAGAACTACAGCGAAGAGTTGGAGCTGGACCTCAACTGTGACATCCTGCTACTCAGCTCTATCATTCAGATGCTTCGCTTCGCTGATAATTACTTTGATGAGCTTAGTGACCGATCCAGTAACATTCAAACAAAAGAATAGTATGCTAATATTGCCACAGCAGATTCTTATATCTTGTCCAATTGTAATGAATGTCCCTCAGAATGACCCATCGTTCAGCAGGTTTCTTGACTTTTCTGTAGTCCTTTTTGCGTGGAAGACAATGTAGCTATCACAGATTCCATGTATCTTGAACTCAACATCTCAAATGCGAAACTGACGTGAATGCTCCTATGAATGCTGGGAGATGTTTTCCCTCCAGAGTGTACCGGGGCAGCTGAGCACCTCCAGTTTCTGTCTTCAGAAACTCAGTGAGCTGCTCTTCATGTTGACCGTGTTCCAAGCTACAAAATCATTTTTTTTCCTGTGATTTATTATCATTAGCCGGGGTATTTATATATCTGTCTAAACATTTTTGTCTTTCTGCAACTTATTCTTTACACTAATTTATACCACCCAGATTCTGTAGTAACTGCTATAAGTTATGCATCCTGGTACAGAGTCTTACAGTCCATACTCTGTATAAATTTGGTATACTCTCTGTAAACAAAACTGTCATGAACATTTTCAGTTAAGTTATTCCTGTCCCAGATTTTTTTTTGTGATAATAAGGGCTTTTCTCTATAGTATTTGATGTCAGGAAAACAACTTACCAGTTTCTCAGATGTTTGTTTTGACAGAATAAATTATGTTTAATGTTGCATGTCATATCCATTCAGCATGTGCTACTAGTACTAGGTCCAGTGTCACTAAAAGCTCTTGCTGGCCAGACAAGATGTCTTGTAAAATTTGGAAACATTAAAAAGAGAATTGAAAATCTGAATTCCTTATTAGATCCTTTGGTATTCCTAAAATTAACAATTCCTGTCAGTATTCTGCTGTCCAATAAAAACTCAAAGTGCATGAATGAACAGAAAAACGGAAATTTATTAATGCAGGTCAGACAGTTACTGTACAGCAAACAGTGTTGGAGTCGGACCAGCTAAGGAGCAGTCCCTCCCTGTGTAACAGGGCTGTGGTATTACAGCAAACTGTAAACTACACAAAAACATCACACCTCTTATCCAACTCACCGCCTGCTTTCACATCAGTGAGATCAACTGTGAATTAGAGTGGCTTATAAATTGGCTGCTGTCCTCTCAGCGACACTAATCATCTGTTAAAAAATAATTAAGCTCTGCGATCAGGATCACTTTTAAACAAACACACACATTTCTTGAAATAGTGTTTAAAATATCAATGCTGTTTTAGTGCACATAAAAAAACGGGGAGCTCTCTCCAACTTGGACGATTGTACAACTTTGTAACTGTCGCACATGGCCAACAAGGAGGATGCACAATAGTGAAGACAGAATGTCCTGGAAATGGAAACACACCTGGAACTCAATGTTATTGAGCCAGGCAGCTTCCTTTTCTCCAGTGGCGCTGCTTAGTGGCCACAAGCGAGTGGACGGTGTTTGTACTGGGAGGCTTCTGGTAGAAATTCGTGAAAACAAAAATGATATTCAGCAGTTCTGTTTATATGATCAGATGATATTGGTGAGGTTGGTTCAGGTCATTGGGAGCACGGAGGAAGATCATTAAGGACGGAGCAGAAGGGAGGCTCTTATGGCACAGCTGACACTCTCCGATATTTCAAACAGTCAGATGGTTTTCCTCTCATCAGCCAACGGCTTCAGTCATCAACAGAAAAAGGCAGCCACGTGGAGAAGAAATCATTTCAACTTCCAACAACTTCAGCTACAGTGCAGAACACGTGTACATACACACATCCAAAAACACACACTCGCACACAAACGAGTATACATGGGTGTGGTCAGAGTCCAAAGGCTGATTTCAGTGACAACCAGAGTGGAGAATAAAGCCGGACATTTGGCACATACACTGCAGCTCTCTCCCTGCTAACACAGCACTAACATGTACTTATGTTAAAGCAAAATAAAAGACCTTTTGGCTAATTGTGTTTCTAAACTTAGAACACAGACAGCAAAATCATATTTGGTTGGCTGGCTGTGGTCCTCTCACTTACTGTACAACTAATACTGTAATAAGTATAAAATTGTAGTTTAAGTTTTTTTCTTTTTAAAATCAAAATAGCTTGTGTATTTTATTCGATCTTTTTTGCTATTTTACATGAGGCACCTTCCCTTGCTAAAGATAATGTAATCTTATAAAACTACATGTGGATTTACTTACTTCAACTTCAAACCTGATTTAAGTTCTCACTTTCAACATTCAGTACTACTGACTAATTGGGTACGATTCAATACAATTTTTATATTAACATGTCAGCACTGAGCAACAGAACCAACAGTCCACTATGGACACAGGGAAGACTTGTGCTGTTTTCATTGTGTAAAGAATTAATTAAAAAGTGTATCTTTTTAACAAGAAAAGGGTAAAGAAGCTGTTGGCCTAGCCGTGGAAATGGCCTTGGACTGTTTGGCAATGATGGGAAATATAGGAACTTAATCTTGTTTATTAATGTTATGCTAGGTGTTTATTTAGGGATGAATTGCGCTATGTAATAGATACTTTGGAGCCTCCACTACATTAGAAAACTGCCTAATTTAATGTCCTGACTCGCACTGTAGCTACAGTGAATTTTGATGACAGTTATAAGGTATTAAGGGCTGAAGACTTCAATATCCTGTGGCTGTTGTCTACATAGTGTTACATAACACAGACAGATACATTCAGTTGCTCCACGACTTTTGTGATGGATTATCTGTCATCTCTTTTCAGTCTGTAAAAGAACAAAGGCCAGAAAATGGACTTGAAAGAGAAACACAATCCCTGATATTTCCAACTATAATTACTGTTTGCAGACACCAAAGATAGTTGGTGCAACTTAAAACATTTTTAAAACTAAAAATATACAATCAAGGTCAATCAGTTGCTTGTGTATTAAAAATATTTTTGGGAGATATGTGGCATTCTGGTAAGCTAATTCCAACTGAATCATTAAAAGTATAAAAAGCACAAAACAGACACAGAACGGGTCTGTTGTGATCACAGCGAACTAAATTATGCACAAATTTATGGCTGCAATTTCGAAATCTGCATGTAGCAACACAGAAAATAAAAATAAAAATGGCAGTTAAATATTTACACGCATGAGATGGAACTGGGATAAAAGAAAATTTGTCACATATATTTAGCGTCATATTCCACACCTTAAGCTTTTTCAAACCACGACTGAAGAAAGAGAAGGGGCTTTAACTACATAAAAATCTCTACAGGTTGTCACTTTGGATCTTCAGCGTTTGGACTCGACCGGTTCGATTACACTCTGTGCTTACGTCAACATCTAGAGAGATGACATTCAAA
This sequence comes from Lepomis gibbosus, assembly GCA_029875015.1. NCBI lineage: Eukaryota > Metazoa > Chordata > Actinopteri > Centrarchiformes > Centrarchidae > Lepomis > Lepomis gibbosus. Next base: position 2,863 of record JAPMOB010206235.1, on the reverse strand, counting down.
TTGCAAACAGTAAAAAAAAAAAAAAAAACTTTTCCTTGCTTTTTTTTCTTCTCTTAAAGAACTGTACAAGATTAAAAAAATCAATAATTAGTTATACATATTTATATGACAACATTGTTTACGTTATATTACTATAAAGAAATACAACCTTTTGTGTTGTTCTTGACTCTAAATGCAGTATTCCTTTTCAGAGTGCTGTGGCTTTGCTGAAGATGGTTAATGTAGATCACTATATTTCTATGCAGTAAATCTTATCTTATCTATATCTCTGCAGATGTAGCGGTATCACTATCACTGAACATAATGTCCACACTGTGAGGACAGTAGGAGCAGGTTTAATTCTCAGCTACCTAAATAGTCTCACACATATAATGACTATGACTCTGTAGTAGCAATGTCTGGCCACAGGGTGGAGCTAAATTACTGACCCGAGTGAGGGATGCCATTGTGTGAGTGAATTCAGCTTTCCGTTAGTGAGCTTTACGAGATAAAACTCAGAAAAACAGTATCAGCAACGACCACTGAACTTTAAGCCTTGCTGATGCTTCACCATCACCTGTGAAGCAGAGAAAATCAACAGTCATGTTTTAGTTCACTCAAATGTAAAATAAGTGAAAGACAGGTGGCTGGTCCACTCCCCGCCTGTTTCTTCCCTCATCTTTTCAGCTATTTGCAGTCCAAGAAGCTAGTGAGCTCTGCTGTGCCACCAGCTGAAAAAAGGAATACTGCACTTCTCCGCTGCTTGTTTCTTCAACTTTCTTCAAAATGTGTTCCTCAGCTCTAGTGTGCATCCTGGAGGGGACACTGAGGGTCAGTCTAGGCAGGGCCCTCCTTTGGAGAGGATGGGGTATGAGATGTGGAGCTTGTGGAAGGGGAGGCAGAGCTCTTCAGCGAGCCCAGAGTCTTGCTGAGCCAAGAGTTCTTGGCCGCCTGGATCTCATTCATCAGGACTCCCCGCTGGTGCTCAAGCTCCTGCAGAGTGGAAAGGGGAGCAGAGAAGAGTCAGCAAGAGGAGAAATAAGGAGAAAATGCACTTAAGGGTCAAAAGTCAGTGCATTCTCCCTTATAACACACTGCCCTTTGTCATGTGGCTCTGAATTTGTATGTACTCTATATGTTTATTATGTGAGGTTATGTGAGATTAGGATTACAAAGTTGTTATTTTTGTTTTTTAGTAAAATGCCTTGACAACTATTGGTTGGATTGCCATGGAATTAGGTACAGGTATCAATGTACCTGTCAGGATGAAATTACTGTGTTGATCCCTTAACTTAATGGCACAAATCTAGTGTCATCATTAGTTTAGCATTTTAATGTGTCTGGTACTTTGGTTCAGAATGAACTTTTCTGAAAAAAACAAAAGGTTACCATCAGCTTCAACTTTACTTTGTGTTTTGTACTAATTAGCAACTGTATGCAAGTTAACACGCTGAACTGGGGAACATGGTAAACATAGCTGCTATACATCAGCATATTAGCATTGTCATAGTGAGTGTGCTAGCATGCTGACATTAGCATTTAGCGAAGTGCTGCTGTACCTAAATAAAGCCTTACAGAGCAGCTAGGATGGCTGTAGACTCTAAATTTTGGTTGGTGTCCTTTCTTTCTAACTTGTTATTGTATTAAATGAGCAATAAACTCACTTACAGATAAAATGATCTGGATTTTTCATTCATGAGACTTGCTTAGATACAATAAAAAGTAAAACTAGATAAAGATCTATTTCCTGCTTCTCCTACAGACTTGGTTTACTGCCCTGCAGCATTATTATTATGGATATCACGGTCTCTCCCTGATGCTGCTGACCTGGATGCGGCACTTAGCCTCCACCAGTTGCAGTTTGGTCTGTGCCAGCTCCAGCTCCAGATGCCTCAGCTGCTCCTTCAGTCCATCCTTCTCCTCATCTAGCGGCTCGGTGCATGTCCTGTCCCTGCCGGGGGACGACACCTGGAGGGACCCCAGGGTGTTGAACAGATCCTTACAGTGCCCACACCCCATGACTTTACTCTGCACAGCCACAAAAACACACACACACACACACACACACACACACACACACACACACACACACACACACACGTTACTCACATGTTGGAACAGACACATCTCTGTGCTACAGTACAAACAAGTTGCAGTAGGTGAAAATAATATTCTTGGTAGTTTATACTGTATTTCTTTCAGACAAAATGTCACATAGTCTTAGTCCTGATGCAAAAAAACTTGTGAGCAAAATCGTGGATAGATATATCAAGACTAAGAATGTGAGATCCATCTTTTCCTTTGACTTTGCCTGGTGGCCAGTACCTCACAAGCAGACACATTAAAACTTTTTAAAACAGATTATTCCTGTCATGTACTCATTGCTTAAGGGGAAGTTTCATTTTCACAGATGGTCCATTTCATCATACTAACTGCACAGCTACACCCTGCCTTCTACAACCCAACAATATTTGTTGAATGCAAAAAAGTAATCCAAAGTTCAGCTATAGCTAACATGCTGGAGCAGTATGTTTCTCTCTGAATTAGGTTTCTTCTTTTGTCCTCTCAGGTTCCATCTCTCATCTCTTGTTTTCTATAGCAATACAAATAACAGCTCATTACTGCTGTACCATACCAGGGTCCTGGTGTAAACCAACCATTAGAGTGACATACAGTGGGGCCAAAAAGTATTTTTCACATTCAGCCACTGATTGTGCAAATTCTCCTACTTAGAAAGATGAGAGGTCTGCAATTTTCATCATAGGTACACTTCAACTATGAGAGACAAAATGAGGGGAAAAAACTCCAGGAAATCACATTGTAGGATTTTTAAAGAATTTATTTGTAAATTATGGTGGAAAATAAGTATTTGGTCAATAACAAA